>WNYD01000257.1:0-31254 GCA_021396205.1 Sporothrix brunneoviolacea
ACCACGGGCGCGTGCGGGCGCTCAACGCGGCGCTGCAGCAGGCGGTGGACGAGGCGGAGGCGCGGCTGCGGCGGGCGGAGGGCGAGCTGGCGGGGCGGCGGAGCGGGGGAGGGGAAGGCGGTCGTGGAGAGCACGATGGAGAGGATGATGACGGCGAGGATGACGACGGCGAGCATGTGGACGATGACGAGAGCGCATCGGAGGAGGAGTAAACAAGGGCTTGCGGGTGGACACGGCCAGGGGAGTGAGATGCGAGTACTTGTACAATACGACACAATCTGCAGCGTGACCAGGCCCTGGCCCAATGGGCCTCGAGGCGACGGAGGTGGAGGTCCAGACGCGCCGATCAAAAAAAAAGGACCTGTCGCGGTCGGCGACTCGCCTTGGCAACAGAGACATGGCTCGACGAACGGGCGTGCGCACCCATGGGGACGCAGGGTGTGGACGGACCAGAAGCGGGTTCGAGTCGGTTCCGGCGTTCCGATGTTTCTCTGTGGTGTCTTTTGGTTGTCATGTTTCTGTTTCTGTTTCTGTGTCTGGTTTTCATTTCAGAAAGTCTCGGCTCTAGACGGTATGCTTATATTTTCCCTTCATTTTTTTGTTTTCTCTTGTATTTGCTTTCTTGTTGTGTTCTGCTTCTTTTTTCTTTTTTTCTTTTCTTCTTTTTTTCTTTTCCCTTATTCTCCTTCTCTCCTCTTCGCTGGTCTGCTACCTCCTGCATACTCCGTACACGACCACACTATTGAAATGCAATATTGCGCCCACAAGCCTCTCGGAACCCTGCTCCTGTTCCTTGTTTCGTGCTCGGTTCCTTTTGTGTTTAATCCCCCGTATCTCCCTATCCGTACCAATTGGTGTAATGAGTCTGCTGCACTTATCGTCGTCTGTGTCATGTGATTGGTCGGACTCCGTGCCCCGCCCACCAGTTGCCCTAGCAACACCGTATCAAAACAAGCGGCCCTCCCCCGTTCTTGCCTCATCACAGGCCCAGCGAATAGCCGTGCCCCACTCGACGCACCGATGTCTCCTTCCTCACTCACCCTGCAGAGCCACGGGCGGAGAAGGCACGATCTGGAGCTCTGGCCATGCTCTTTCCGCTGCCGTCGGTCTTGAGCTCAGGTCACACCCCTGCGCGAGTCCACCCAAATCCGCTTCCAGTCCCCCCCCCTTCACATCGACTTCACATCTCTCCATCAACTCGTCCGCCTCGCTTTCGCTCATCGATCCTCGCCGTCGCCTGCTCCTCGTCTCCCCGTCTCCCCGTCCCCCGTCCCGCCCTCCTATGCCCTCTTCTATTATTATCCGTGCTGCTCCATACTCCAGCAGGTCCTCGCCCCAGAGCGATCTTCGCTTCATCTGTTTCTCATTCTTGATCTGAGAATCGATCTCTTTCTCCCCGTCTCTTCTCTTCTTTTCTTTTTCGTTTCTCGGCCATCTTCGCCTCTCTCTTTTCCTCCCCTCCGCCTCCTCTCCCTCTCTCTCCACCTCGTCTCGCCTCTTCCTCCTCCAGCGATGCGTCGCTGATTCGACCAACTGCGTCTGTCGAGGAGGCATCCCGAGCACGACGGCAGCATCATGTAACAACCCGACGACAGCTGCATCCGTCCACTTTGTATTCCCGTCCTTCTGCTTTCTTGCATCCGCTTCGCATCGACCGATTGGACCGCGTCGCCTCGCACGAGCACAGTCCGCGTCTCTCCCCGCCGACCCCGTCCTGCCGGACGCCGTTGAGCTCGGAGCAGTCGATTGTCCCCCGATTGCCCCCCGGCCACACGCTCGATCGACACACCATGGCTGCACCCGCAGATGGCCGCCTTCGTGGCCTCGCCCAGGGCCGCCGTCCGCCAATAGCACGCCTGCCGCAAGCCGCACTGCTTGCTGGCCTCCTCCAGCTCCTGCCACGTGTTGCGGCATCCTCCTCGTCGTCCTCCTCCTCCTCGCTGCCCGCCGTCTTCCCCTACACCCCGACCTCCATCCTCGTCCCCGGCGCCAACCCTAGCATCATCTACGTCTTCTCGCCCAGCGCCAGCGGCCAGGTCGAGTTCCTGTCTCTCAACATCTCCTCCACTCTCTCGGCGTCGTCCTCGAGCAGCATCACGACCCTCACCCAGGGCGTGCCCTTTCTCGCCAACAGCGGCCAAGAGAACACGGCGTCCACCTTCACGCCCTCCATCCGCTCCGACGGCTCCATCTTCGTCTACGCCGGCGACTGCTCGTCGAGCACCACAGATGGCGCCACCGTCTGGACGTACGCACCATCCACTTCCTCCTCTGCGGCGGCCCAATGGACGAGCAGCACAATCTCCCTCTCCAGCTCCCTGTCCGGGCCGTGGTTCCTCGGCAGCAGCGCCGCCTTCTCCAACCAGATCGCGCCGACCGTGTCCAACTCCACCTTCTACATCTACGGCGGCATGTGTCCGACCAACGGGTCTTCATCCTCCTCCTCCTCCTCCTCCTCTACGACCTCCACCGCGGGGGCCAGCTCGACGTCCATCACGGCCTCCAACTGGCAGGGCCGTGCCTCCTACTCCAACCAGATGCTCAAGCTAGTGCCCTCCGGCAACACATACACCCCCTCCATCGTGTCGAGCAAGGGCCCACCCATTGCCGAGGCCGGATTCACCTTCACAGCGCTGGCGGCCTCGCAGTCCAACCTCTCCGGCATTGTGACCCAGCAGGTTAACAACGTCGTGCTGGGCGGCCATACGGAGACGGCCTTTGTCAACATGAGCACGGCCGCCATCTGGAGCCTGCCCGAGGAGGCCTGGTCATTTGTCTCCATCGCCAACCCTTCATCTTCATCCTCCAGCAATACAGAGCTCGCCGTTGTCCGCAAGGCAGACTCGTCGACCACCTCCGCGCCAGACAGCCGCTCGGGGCACACAGCCGTGCTAAGTGCAGACGGTAACTCGTTGGTCGTCTTGGGTGGCTGGGTTGGCGACGTTGGCCAAGCCGCCGATCCCCAGCTGGCCGTTTTGGAGATGGGGCCCGACTACGGCCAGTGGCAGTGGTCAATTCCGTCCTCCCAGCCGTCGGGCTCGGGTATCTACGGCCACGGCGCTGCTCTGCTCCCAGGCAATGTGATGATGGTTTACGGAGGCTACAACATCAGCAGCGCCTCCGCGTCAACAAAGCTCATCCGAAGGCAGTCGTCCTCCACGGGAAGCAGTCTCATGTTCTTCAACTTGACTAGTCTCGCTTGGTCGGAAGACTACACCAACCCGACCTACGACACGTCGTCGGCTTCCTCCGCGGCACCCAAGGACTCTTCGCCGTCCACCACCTCCACCAAGGTTGGCCTGGGTATCGGCCTTGGCCTTGGCATCCCGCTGGCCATCCTGGCCCTCGTCCTCCTGATCCGTGCTTGTCGCCACCAGAACCGGCAGCGCCGCCGGCGAAACGAGGCTGTGCGCGCCCTTGCCCAGGACCATCATCAGTTTTTGCACGGCCACGGGGAGATGGCGGAGCGTGGCAGCGGGGCCGGTCTGCCTGCCCACTGGAGCCCACAAGACGCTCTGGGCTTCTACGCGGGCGGCCATGATCCGTACAATTCGGGCCGGCGGTCGCTCGGGTTTGAGTCGCTCCGCGGCGCCAAGTCTAGCCCGGCCTTCCCCAGCTACCAGTCGCCCAACATCGGCGGTGGGAGCGACCCCATTCCTCCGGGGTCGGCATTCTCCAACGTGCGGAAACCTTCGCGCAACGTCGCACGGGGCTTGTACCAGCCGACGACGATCAACGATTATGAATCGATGACGATGAGTGGTGCCGCCGGTGGTGCTGCTGCGGGCAGTGGTACGAACAGCAACGGCATCCATCCGATCTACGAAGCTGACGAAGAAGACGAAGACATCGGCACCGAAACAGAGGGACGGCCTAGGCCGGCTACAGCCGGAACGGCCGACGAGTCGACAGGGCGGTCCATCAGCCCAGAAACGGAGGAGCTGACAGACCCGTTCCTGACCCCAAGCACACAGTCGCTGATTGGTGGTGGTGGTGGTGGTATTGGTGGCCCGATGCGGTCCGCGTATGCCGGCGCGTTCGGGCCCAACACGGTCAATCTCAACCCATTCGTCCGCAACACGCCAAGTCCCGAGGCCGGCGCCGCTCTGTCTCGTCTTTCTCGAGGCGGCATGACCGCCGCGGATATCGGCGGCGCAGAGGCAGCAGGGGCAGGGGCAGGAGCAGCACCAGGTGCAGCAGCAGCAACAGCACTTGGCCAGGACCGCGACGTGCAAGAGTGGGTGTCGGGCCTTGAAATCGAGGACTTGCTGTTTGCGCCGCCCGTTCCTGGGGCCACTGCCGCCGTCGCTGCTTCGGTCTCTCCATTCCCAGGCCAGATGGGTCCGGCCAATACGGGCCATCGGCTCAGCCTTCGTTCCAAGACCAGCAGCGTCGGCAGCCCCACGCGATCCAGTTTCTTCGGCGCCGGTCCTGCCGCTGCGGCGGCGGCCGTAGCGGGAGCCGTGGCAGGCGTGACGGGCGGTTGGGGTGCTGCTGGCGACGACGAGGCACGGACCGGCAGCAACCTGTCGGACCGGAGTGCTTTTAGCTTTCTGTCGCGGACGGCCAGTTCGCGCTCGCGCATGGGCGGTGTCGGTGGACATGGCGGTCACAGCGGATACGGCCCGATCGGCATCGACCCAAAGGCGTCCACCAGCGACTCGAGCTCCGCGAGCTACAACACCGCGCCCTCTGGGTTCCACAATCTGCGCGCGGAGGGGCCGGCTCTGCTGTACGGAAAGGGCCACAAAAATGGCAGCAGTGCCGGAGGTAGCTTCGGTGCCAGCAGCGGCATTGGTGGTGCCAGCAGCAGCAGCGCCAGCGCCGGCGCCAGCGCCAGCGCCACCGGCAGTGTCCGTGGAGGTGCCATCTCCCCCACCGGATACGCTCTGCATCCACCACCGGCACTCCCGTCGCAGGCGCACGCGCCCAGTTCTGGTTTCGAATACGGTGGCGCCGCGGCTGTCATGGCCTCGGGTATCGGAGCGCTCCCGGGGGCAGCATACGCTTTCGACGCCAATCGCAACCAGCGGAACCAGCGCAACGTCGGCGACGAGGACGAGAACGAGAACACCGCGCTCACCGGACCTCCCGGAAGCCCGAGCAAGTTCAAGGGCCGCCGCACCTGGATGGGCAGCCTCATGCGCATCTTCAGCGGCGGCTCGTCGTCCAACCCGAATGCCGGGCACCCGGACGCGTCCTTGGACGACACGGCGGGCAACAACAGCATGGGCACGGGTGCCCAGCAGGGGCCCAACTACCGCGACATGGCCCACGCGACGCTCCTCCGGCGTAAGCAGGGCCGGTCCGACTGGGAAGCCGACGAGCTGCGCGAGGAAGAGAGCACGGCCGTCGGGGCCCTCCGCAGCGGCGGGCGAACGGCCAGCATATCGTCCTTGCATGGCTACAGCCACAGTATTGGCCACGGCACGGGGCCTGGCGCTGGGGGTCCGGGTCCCGCGACGTCTGGCATTGCGCCCAGCGGCAGCGTGGCGGCCGGCCGGCGCGACGGCAGCGACGAGTGGGACGTGGAAAAGGCCGTGCAGAGCCGCGTGGTCCAGGTCATGTTCACGATGCCCCGGGACCAGCGGCTGCGCGTCGTCAACGCCGAGGTCGAGGACGACGGCGACATTGCGAGCCTGAACTCGATGATGGACCCGCACGACCTCGGGGGGCTGGCGGCGCCGCCGCCGCCCCCCGTCCTGCAGCGGCCGTACCAGTCGTACCGGTCGCTCCCGCCGATCACGACCACGACCACGGCCGCAGCCGCAGCCGCAGCCGCGGCCAACGAGCAGTACCGCGCGATGCCGCCACCACCGCCGCCGTCGTCGGGGGCCGAGCGCGTCGCATCGCCGCCTCCCGGCGACTTCCTGGACAAGCACGACGAGCAGCTGCGGCAGCTGCACGAGGCCCTGGCCGAGTCCAAGCGCCTGCTGTCGGGGAAGGCCATCGAGCCGTGGATGCTGGACGCGCATGACGATGATGATGACGACGACGACGACGTCACCTTTGGCGAAGAAGAAGTCCACGAAGACGAGGCCCAGGCCATCCCCCTCAACAAGGGCAAGGTCGTGGACGTCGGCTGGATGCTGGACGCGGGCGGCGCGGGCGGCAGCGGCAGCAGCAGCATCCCCGCGCCGCTGCGCCCGTCGACGCCGGAGCGCACCAAGGAGGAGGAGCAGACGCTGGCGACGGCCGCGGCCCTCGCGCGGGTGCTGCTGAGCAGGGCCCCTGCGGCTGCCGCGCCGACCAAGGCGCCAACGCCAAGCACGGCGGCGCCAGCCACGACGCCGACACAGTCACGGACGTTGACCAAGCCTCCCTCGGCAGCTGTCACGCCGATCAAGGCGCCATCCATGCCGGCGGCACCAGCCACGCCCACGCCGACAAAAGGACTGACGCCCATCCGCTCCCTGGCGTCCCTCAAGACGCCCACCAAGGCGCCGTCGGCCGACTCGCTGTCGACCAACGCGTCGGCCACGTCGTCGCTGACGCCGCGGCGGTCCGGGCGGCGCGGGACGCTGGGGACGCCCGGGACGGTCGGGACGCTGGGGACGCTCGGCGGCGACACGCTGCTGGGCTCCTCGCCGGCGGCGGCGCAGGCGGCCGGCGTGATCCGGAAGAAGCCGTCCGGGTTCGTGCTGGACATGGTCGACAAGATCGAGACGGGGTCGCCCAAGGGGGGGTCGCCAGTCAGGGCGTGATCCGGGGGGGATGGATATGCAGGGAAATATATCTCGGTCTAAGGGGTGTTGATTTGAGGGCGGATTTCAAGAAATTCACATCTATTTTATTTGGGGGGAAATGGGGGGCCAACTATGGAGTTTCTGGCCACAATTTTTTTATGTATAACTATATATACGAACTTTTATTATTCTTTTATCTCTTCTTGTCGTTTTTTGTTCTATACCAAAAAAGACTCACGTTCGCTCAGGATTTGCAATGCAGATGTTTTTACGAGGGAGATGTTGTGGTGCTGCAATGTATTGCTAGAAATATGTCATGAACAAAGTTGAAATAAGAAGAATTTTACGTGAATGACAGATAATAGCAACCAAATAAACAAATGATAAAGATGCATGGGAAAAATTCAATGTAAAATTGTTTTTGCTTTTGTTTTAACCAAAAAAAGAAGAAAAAAAACCCGACAGTTCAATCTCCTCTTTTTCTCTCTTTCTTCTTCTTTTTTCCCATTCTTTGAAATACAAAATGCTGTGGGATTACAACATGCTCTCTGGACCATCAACCCGCACAACGTAATTCGAGGGTTCTTTTTTACGAGATGCAAATCAAAAAACCGCATACGAAGTACAAGTACAATATAAAAAAAGGTTGCTGTGTTAACGAACTACTTCAATGATTCCACATTCCCCCCCCCCCACCACCCCAGTATATACAGCCAGAAAAATCAAAGAGAGAGAAAAAGAGCTCCCCCTATTATATGCCCGCCGAGAAAGACTGAAAACAAAAATTCACAGCACCAGAAAAAGAAACAGACTGAACGCCTCGCCGCCGTGGAAGAAAGAAAAAACTCCGGTGGAAAGTGTTGTAAATAGAAACAAAGGAGGAAGAAGAAAAAAAAGGAAAGGACAGGGGGAAAGCAGCCCCGGGCAGTTCCCCCCCTCTCTCTCGTTTCTCTCTTTCTCGGTATTCTAAAATAAGACCCAGTCGAAACAAAAGAGAAGCGAAAACAAAATAGATCATCACGTCATTACAAATCAGTTAACCCTCTATCCAAAATCCTTTATCCAGCATAAACTTGGTTTTTCTCTTGTTCTTTTTTTTTATCTCGCTTCGCCCCACTGCGTGTCTGGTGGGTATGGGACACCGCCTGGTTGTTGCGGTTGTTGTCGTGATTGCGGCGGTTGTTGTTGTTGTTGTTGTTGTTGCTGGTATTGTTGCTGGTACTGTTGCTGTTGCCGCTGGTACTGTTGCTGCTGGTACTGTTGCTGCTGGTACTGCTGCTGCACCAGGTTCCGCGGTGGCGGGGACTGGCCCCGACCGCCACCGCCGTACCCATACGGACTCTCGCCGTCGTACTCCTCGTAGACGTCGTCGCGGTACACCGCGCCGCGCCCTGCGGCGCCGGTATTTGACATGGGCTGTGCGTAGGCGATGAGGCCCGCTGCCTCGTCGCTCGGCTGCCGCCGGCTCTCGGGGCCGCCGCTGGCGGCCCCGCCGCCTCCTGTTACAGCAACACCGATATTGGCGCCGGACTGGGCGACGCCAGCACCGGATCCGCTTGCACCCGCTCCGCCGGAGAGCGTATCGAAGCGGCTGCGGCGGAACTCGGTCGCAATCGGCAGGTGTTCGGTGCTCTTCAAGCCGGCGAGGCCCGAGTTGTAGCCCATGTCTATGTCGTCGCCCATCACGCCGCTGTTGCCGCTCTGGCGGCTGTTGAACTTCTGCGGCGACAGGTCGTCCAGGTCCATCTCGGCGGTCTTGGCCGGCACCTGGTAGCTGATGTCCTCGCGGCGGTGGCGCACGCCCACGAAGAGCCAGCGCACGCCGCGGCCGAAGGCCTTGACGACGTCCCAGACGTTGATGGCGTCGAAGATGGCGCGGAAACCCAGAAAGCCGCCGCTGCGCGGGAAGTGCTCGTTGGGCTTGGGCGTGGCGTCCGGGCCGTCGGGATCGGCAACGGGGTAGAAGGTGGTGCGGGCGGTGTCCAGGTAGGGCCGGTAGGGGAACGCCCACAGATGGAGGATGGCAAAGCAGGCCATCTCGAAGCACAGCAGCATGTTCGGGATGCCGACGACGATGTCCGGGTATGCAACGACGTCGCCGGCGTGGACGATGTTGAGGGTCGGGGAGGTGCCCACGGAGATGGCGGCGGACTGCCAGAACGACAGGAAGATGACGAGCTTGATGGCGAGGACCTTCATGAAGGGGCTGTGCTCGGCGAGGGGCGCGCGCATCTGGACGTAGAACTGGATCACACAGTACATGGCGACGGTGACAGCGAGCGACTCGAGAACGATAACCCAGATGTGACTGAACACGGGGCTGTTGGAGCTCTCGCAGTAGCGGCCAAAGTACTGGGTGATGACGGCGGTGATGGTCATGGCGACGCGGATAAAGCAGTAGTGGTAGATGCCGATCCAGATGATGTTGAACCACGTCAAGCCGCTGGCCGGCGTGCGCCAAATGCCGCGGTCGCCTCCGCAGCACTTCTTGAACCAGTTGATGGGCATGACCCACGGCTTAATGCCGCGGAGGTCGCGGAAGTAGTTCTTCTGGTCGTGCAGTTCGGGGCGGATGTAGGCGCAGAGCAGCGCAAAGAAGGACGAGATGGCAAAGGCCTCGTAGCAGGCGCTGATGACCTCGAAGTATACGGCGTGCCAGTAGAAGCGGATGGACAGGAACGAGGAGGCGGCGTAGATGGGAACCATGAAGAGAATGCGGATGATGCTGGGTGGGGGGGTTAGCAGTGGAGTGGCAAGGGGAGAGAAGAGGGGACATACTGCTTCTGCTCGTTCGGCTTAGTGTAGTGCAGGGCGTGCATCCAGATGAGGTAGAAACTCATGATGATGGCGATGATGGTCGAGGCGCCACCGATGATGAGGGCGAGGTCGTGGAAGTTCAGCGAGCCGACGACCTCGATCTCGGACGTGGGCAAGACTGTCGGGTCAGCAGGGCGTGGGAGAGGATTGGAGAGAAGAGGGGGAGACGGGGAGAAGAGAACTCACTCCGAAGATCGTCCAGCGTCGAGTTGCATGTCAGGTTCATCGTGACGGAGACGGCGCCGTCAGGCGGAGGGAAGGCCCGGAGCGGCAGGGGACGCGGCGGTGATCAGGCTGCAGAGAGGTGAATGAATGTGGGAACACAGTCTTGTTTTGCTGTCTTCTTGGGATTGTCCAGAGTTTGGGCCGGCCGAGGCGTGGCTCTTGCGGGAGCGATCGTCGAGGTCGAGAGAGGGGCGTCGCTGAAGAAGTCGGGGGCCGCTGGGAAATGACGGAAATGGTGCTCGTCGAGGAGAAGCAAATGTGGCTTTCCCCGGGTTTATGTTCTTGGCGGTTCTTCTTTCACAGAACGTAAGCGCTGGCGGTGAGAGGGAGGCGAACGACGAAGGACGAAAGAGAGAGAAGCGAGAGCGAGACAGAAAGTAAGAAAACGAGAAAACGAGAAAACACGAAGAGACGGAAACAGGGAAAAAGGCAGGGCAGGCCAAAAAAGCCAAAACAGGACCGGGAGGCCAGGAGAATATGAACGGTCAGAACGGCAAAGCGACCAGGGACCCCCTTTCTAGTCGATCTTGGCGCTGGTTTCGCCGGGGCAGGGCAGGGCAGAGAGGCACAGGCGAGTGGCCGCCTGGGAAAGCATCTGAAACAGGACGGGGTGTGCTGGGCGTGTGTGTGTGTGCTGGGCGAGCTGTGTGTGCCGGTGTGCCTGGTGTGGTGTCCAGAGAAAAGCTTGTGCGCAGGGCAGGGACGCGCAGAGGCGCAGCGCGAGGGCTGCTTCGGCCAAGAATACGACGGGCGCTAGAAGGAGTTGGCGGGCGGGCGGCGGTAGGTGAGATACGCGGAGCGCTAGGGAGAAGAGAGAAGAGTAGCTGCGTAATGTACGACGCTGGTGGAGGGCGTGGTGGAGGACCTGGTGGAGGACCCGGTGGCGCGGCAGTGTGGCTGGGTTGCAGGCCAAAACAAACACGGCTCGAACGGGCGAGGTGAGTCGAGGTGCGAATGCGAAAGCGAAAGCGTAAGCGCGAGCGACAGAGGTCGGGAGAGACAAAGGGAGGAGATGCCGAAGGGAGAAGAAAAAAATGAGGCAAAAGTGAAAAAGTGGCGATGCGAAGAAGAGGAGAACAGAAGAGAGCAAAGAGAAGAAAGAGAGGAAAGAGGGAGAAAAAACTGACAGAAAAGGGACAGAAGGAGCAAACGCCGACGAGACTGAAACGGGCGGCCCAAAGACGAAGCAGCACTCGATGCAATTAATGCCAGGCTGATTGCTCCTTCTTCCTTCGTCCCTCTGGCCTGCTCCTTCCTGCAGTAAGATCCTACAGTGCGATCCCTCCCACGCCGCTCTTTCCCATTCATCCTAAGATACAGCGACAACTCTAAATTGCCCTTTTCTCCCGTTTTCCCAGAGGGAAGGCGCGGAGGCGCTGTCCGCGTCAACCGGGACGGGGAAGTTATCTTACAAATGGGCACAGCTCACCTTGGCGGGGGCAGGCATTAAATTAAATAGAAGACTAGGGAAAAGGAAAACACGCAAGCGGCGCAAGGCGGGTTCTCAACGTCCCGCGGGCCAAAAAGGGAACGATGAAAGAGACACGCTTTAAGCAGGCCAACGGACGAATCAGCGGGCGGGAACGCTCGCCGAAAGAGGCAATTCGTCGGTTCCAACGTCGATGGCTGCGAAACGACGTTTGCGGTGGGCGCAAGGGTTGGCGATGTTTGCCATTTCGTGTATATAACATATAGCCAGAACCTCGAGGGCACCTCCATCTGGGCGTCGAGCAACTACGGTGGCTCGCAAGATTTGCATCGTTAAGAGAACCATGCCGACATGGCTGCTGAAGCGCCTTCTCACGTCCCTGTCGGGCCCGAGGGGGGGCGGAAGATGGGACATGCTCCAGCGCAGAAGAGTGGGCAAAGGCTCTCGCTGTCGGCTGCCGTGCGGCCGCGTCCACGGGCAAGCTCGTCCTCCGCGCCGTGCGATGGGCCGTGCGATGCCTCGCGGTGCTGGTGGCCCTGTGGCTCCTGATTGCGACCATGCAGCACGGAATCCTCCACGTTGTCGAAGCACCGGTCGCCTCTAGCTGCCGCGATCGGCCGCTTCTGTCGATGCTGCGCGTCTGCCAAATAGTCAGGCCTCCTTGACACCAGCGAGAGGACGTTGGGGATGCTACGATCTGATCTGGACAAGGACCAGCTCCCCCATCTCTCTGGGCGAAGACCTGCTCGTTCCTGAACATCGTCAACGGCTACGACCCATCGGCCGCGCACGCGCTGCGGAAATACTTCGACGAGTACCTGGTGCTCCTCGACCTCTCGATCAGCCAGGTCGACGACGTCTACAACATCACGGAGAAGGCAGTTGTCGAGCTGGCGCATCTCCGCGACGAAATGCAGCGGATCGGCGAGCTCCTGCGCAAGCTGCAGCGGCAACGCGACGTGGACAAGCTCCGAGACGAGGCCGCAGCGCTCGTCCTCGAGGTGAGAGAGACACGGCCGGCAGGGCCCGCGCGGCTCTGGGGGAGCTGCAGTGTGGTGCACGGCCCTCGAGCTTCAGATCGGGCCTCTGCAGCAGAGTCTCGAAGCAGCGCTGCCGGGTTCCTGAGAAAGGCAATCCCCGCGAATGGAGCTGCCTCGCCGGAGTCGGGCGCAGAATACAATTCCGGGAAGAGAGGGACCCCCCACGGCTCGACAGCACGCACGACGCAATAGCTGTACGATACGTGCGCTCGCAGATCGGCTTCGTACACGCCGCTTTGCTGTATTGCGCACAAGGTGCATACGAGTTCTGCGCCGTCCAACGTCAAAAAGGGCGACGAAGCAAATTACGCTTATTTGCCAAGACCGGTAGCGTGAGGCTGCGCCTCCTCTCGACCGCCGCCCCCTGGCCCGCCATGCTATAGAGCACTGCAATACCCGGCGATCCGAAGAAGGTGCGGTGGTAATACGGCAAATGCGGAAGAATAATACGCAAGGAGAGCCCGGCGAGGATCTTGAACGTTGTCAACTGTTCGTTTCACAATTCGGGGCAACGCATTGTGGCGGAGGGGGGCTGTCTGCTTGCAGGAACAGGGCTATAAATAACAGGACAAGAGGGCACCTTTTAAGGTTCTTTTTGGTCGGTGCCTGGCGAAGAATCATCGCCTCAGCGCATCGTCCCGTCTTGGTCAGAGGCTTGTTCAAGTGCGAGCATCGTTAGTCTGCCAAGATGGGTTTCTTAGGCTGCCTCGAGGCCAAGCCAGGAACGGGGAACAGGCGCAAGAAACTATCGGATGAATCTGCACTGAAGAGATGGAGACGACCACTTTCCGCAGCGTCAGTCGTTGGCAGTTGGTTTTCTATGTGTATTACTCCGTAATCACGACATACGACGTACGCGTAATGAGGGCAGAAAATGGGAAAGTGTGCCTTGCACGTGCAGATGGATCGATCTGGGCTGAAATACAAACCAAATTGGCTTGCTGTTGATCATCGCCAGAACTCGGCCAGCTTCGCCAAAGATCATGTTGTCGGCACCGCAAACGAGAAAAGCGCCACGACCTGCTGTGCTCGTACCGAGCAGGAGGTCGCTGGCGAGAGAGTGTGCCGGCGCTTATTAGTCCAGTTTGTGTCTGAGAAGGTGTGTGCGTGTGCGCGTTGTGTGCCAAGAAAGCTGTCTTCTTTTCGGGACCCGCAGGCCGTCGTCATCACGTTTCCAGAAGGCGCCTAAAGAGGACAAAGAAAAAAAACTACAACGTACATCATAATACGAGCAATAACACACTCGAAGAGAGAACTGGCACTCGAACGAGTTGTCAACTTTCGTATAGCCTGGTATAGCAAAAAAAAACAACAACCAGACATCTCCACTTACAGACCTCTAAAATAAGGCTTGGCCGCGCGGCGCGTCTTTGTTTTTGTTTTATCTATTCTCTCTCTTCGATTCGTACCACGTGTATATCCGGGGGGGTTACGCTGCGCGGCGCAGCGAGAAAGAAAGACGGGACACGAGGGCCGCGACGCCATTCGTTTATTGTGCACGGCCAATGGACGAGAGAGAGAGAGAGAGAGAGAGAGTCTGCCTTTCCAGCCAACGCGGCTGAGAATTCGTGCCGCGCCACTGCTCCAACTCGGAACTCGGGCGCATGACCTTCGGCAGACGATATCTTGCAGCCCCGGTAGCCTCCACGGTGGAAGAGCGCAAGGCCGGTTGCGCACGCACGCTATCACAGCATGTCCTCCTAATCGCCACTGCGTCTTCGTTCCCTCCGCCTGCTGTTCCGTTTGTATTTCTGCTGCCTCCCGCAAGAGACAACCGCGAGACACTCCCACCGCAGAGGCGCCGCAGAGGCGCCGCAGAGTGAGCAACACAGGTTCACATCGTCGTGACGTGAGGAAAAGGGGGGAAGGGGGGGGGGAGGGGGGTTGTCTCGGAAGTACGCCTTCTTTTCTAGAAAAGACCAATATGTCGTAGACATCCCTCGGGTCGTTGGAAAGGGGGGGTTCTTCGTCATATTACTCCCGTACCTTGAAAAAAAAAAAAGTAGTTGGTGCAACGCTCGCCTGGTCAGGAAACTGGGTCGTGGCCTTTCCTTGCCCGACTCCCACAGTCATGAAAAAACCCAGACGAAGAGAGAGAGAGAGAGAGAGAGATCCAACATGCTCGTAGACAACAAATAAAACCCGCAAAACAGGGAGCCTCGGTCCTACTCCCCCCAGCCTAGATCACAATATGTGTTTTCCTTCCTCATCTTCCAGTTTCCAAGACAAAACAAATCTTGAAGGAAGCCATCTGGGTAAGACAGTGCTCACTCACATTTCACATGTCACAAAACATTCATAGCAGCTACGGAGTACGACAATATTTCTTTTCTTGCACAATGGACAATGGCTGATTGGGTCTCATAGCTCGCTGGCATTCCAGACGGTTTCGAAAAAATAACCATGTACGCTGGAAGAAAAATATGCAAAACAAAACAGGGCTTCAAATCCAATCCAATTAGATTCCTCGGCGTCGCGCCCGGATCTCCCGGCCCCGCAACGCCTCTATCAGATTAATACACGGAGCACGTAGTCTTGGGGGTGGCATGCAACCGGCGAAAAGCAAAACACCCCGAAAGGCCGAGACACTGAGACACGGAGAGAGACCGGGCGACGCGGAGGGACCAGGTGACCGAATGACCGACTGGACCAGAACCAGATACAGGCACATCATGTCGCGAGTTGAGCACTTGTTTCGCAATCTGCTCCGTGTCCGTCGACGACTCTCCAGAATGAATGTCTCTTTCTTTTCTCCAGTAATAGTATCTTTTTTGACCAAAACTGTCGTGCTTTAATATTGTCATGCCCCATGACAAAACCCTAATAATAACATCTGGCGTCCTTCTGAGCCGAAGATGCATGTTCTTTCTTGGGCAGGCCTTTCTATCGCCTGCAATGTAAATTGCTTTTGCGCTCTCTTGAAAAGAATGTGCTGTGATGCTTCCTCCGTAACTAAAAGTCTTTCTCCCCCCCCCCCAAAAACGCCAATTTCCTGGTATCTTGGAAAATGCAATATAGGAAAATGATAAAAAAGATTGGCCGAGAATGAAACAAGGTCGCAGTTATATGTATGTAAATGCCAAAATATGGCGAAGCAAGGTGAGGCTCGATGCCAAGAAAAAATCGTGTACGTCATAAAAAAAAGAAGAGCCCTAGAGCAGAACCTGTAATGTAGGGAAGAAGAGGTGTCGAAATTATGATGCCGAACGAGTAGCACGAAACGCCATCTGTGCGATATTAATCGTCCGGGTCTGGGTTTGTCGCCCGCAGGACCCGGCTCGGTTGATGGACCCTTCTAGAGTAGTCGTGGTCGTCGCGAAGCGAGTTCACACTGTCTCGGCTCTTGTTGTCGGTCCGGGCATAGATGCCGCTGAAGGCCGGGTCGATGCGTGGGTCGATAGGCATCAAGGTGCTTCGCCGGCGGCCCGACTGGTCGCTCTCTACTTGGCTTTCGCCAGCCCGATTTGCAAAGGCGGGAGCAGTCGACATCTCGCTAACCTTGGGGCTGTTGGAGGTGTTCGGCGAGGTGCCTCGCGGCGACGGCGTCTTGGGGTTGTTTGCGGCAAACAAGGCGTCTTCTGGGTCTTGCTGTTGCCGTCTGCGGCGCCAGACGAAGAAGGCAATCGCCGCTGCAATCACCGCGATCGCCACAACGCCAATCGCAATACCAACTGCTGCACCGGTGCTGAGGGCCTTGTGCGTAGAAGACTTGCCAGACGAGTCAGCGCTAGAGCTAGAGCTAGAGCTAGACTCAGGTGTCACGGTGACGGTCTGCACGACGCCGCCGGCGGTAACGGTCTGCACGGTCGCAGAAGAGCTCGAACTTGATTTCTAGAGAGGAACAAAGTTAGCAATCGCTGCCAAGAAAATCAACAAGTGTCACGCAAAGCGGCCATCACTGTCTCAATGCCTGCCATCACACATAAGTTCACGGTCACGTATGCCAGAGCCTTATTCCCGTGCCATTTTTTGTCGACAGTTTTCGGTCGGACTGAAGCCGGCCCCCGTGGATTGTTTGAAACCTTCAACATAAAAGAAAACAGAAACATGGGGTGCGGAATAAGCAAGGAGAGGAGAATGCCGTACACTACTTGATGTTGATGTGGAAGACGAAGTCGTCGAGGTCGAAGTGGTGGAGGTTGTTAATGTCGTTGATGTCTGATTGTAATTCATAATTGTTCAGTTGATGCATTGCTTCTCGCGGTTTCTGGACAAGCCGAAGTTGACTGGGAAAAGACGAGCAGGAGAAGAGGCTGATTTTGTGGTGACAAATCTGAGGTGCTGAGATAAAGGCAAAGAAATGGCATGGCACGGGCAATGAGGCAATTGCAAGACAGGATTGGCAAGGCAGTGGCAGTGGCAGTGGCAGTGGCAATGACATGGAGGCAAGAGGAGGCAAGAGAGCAGCTACTGGCCACGGAGGGCACAGACGCGCGGCGCTCGTCGAGAAGACGAGCCATGGCTCCCATGTTCACTGTTTAGTTGATATGCAGTTGTACGATGATAAACTTACAGACTTGGAGGTGGAGGATGAAGAAGAGGCGGACGCGGTGCCGGATGGGGATGCGCTGAGGGTCATGTAGCCCCATAAACCATCGCCGCCGCAGACGTCGGAAGGATAGCCAGCGCACGAGGTATCGCATTCAGAGGTAGATACTTGCTCGCTCTTGCTCGGCGTGTAGTTGGAGCACCAACAGTCATTGTCCTTGATCACAGCATAGGCATAGTTGTCGGGGCAAAAATTGAAGCAGAGGCCATCGGACTGGTATATACTGCTGTCTGAAGGAGAGAGAAGAGCATTAGCACGGAATTGAGGGGGGCAACAGAACACAATGTGCTTCTATGCATGAAGAAAGAGGAGGCGATATACGTACTGGCATTTGTTGAGGCGGTGTTGATGCTAGCACAGTAGGCCATTGGTATTGATGGTGTAGCAGAGCTTCTGGCGAGCAATGTTGAGGACAACAACAGCCCGTACAGGCTGGGTTGAAACGAGGGAGCCATGATGTCGTTTGAGAGATGGGAATCCCTGGGGATGTAGATGTTTGCCGGTCCGCGGATTCTGTCAAATGTCGAGTTAGAAGCGAATTTCCTAAAAGACTCTAGATGTGCAGAGGGAGCAATAAAACAAGCAGCACAGAAATCGACGTACCGGAGTCAATTGGATGTTTGGACCGAGGGACCAGGGCAACAGTTCTCGTGCCTTGATCTGAAGCAGCCCCCCCAACGATCAGACAAAAGGGAAAGAGAAAAAAACGCTAGATCCGAGGGCTGCACTCTGTCACTGCCATTGCAAGGCGGCAGAGAAATCTGGGTGAAGCTGTCGACTTTGTCTAGCCAAACGGGCAGGGCTGTCTGGCAAGAAACAAGAAAGCACGAGGACTTGTTCCGACGTTGGATGAGGCCGTTCGGAGGGGTTCACCAGATCTGTTGACGTCGACGAGGGCGGAGAGAGAGAGAGGGGGAGACGAGGAGAAGAGAAACAGAAAGAGGAGAAACAGTCGTCGTCGAGTCGTATTATGATTCGGAGTCTTCGAGGATGAAAGGATGAAGAACAGCTGTTCTCCGCTTGCCTGGAATGCTTGCTGCAGGCTAGCCGTCCTCGGGAGCGATAAACAAAGGCAAGCGAATGCTTTGTTGATGTGGGAGGCGAGTGGGAGGCGACAAGGAGGCGACCAGGAAGGATCCGGACGAGGAATGCAGAAGCAGAAAGGAAAAGAAGAACGAGCGTACTCCGCTGTGATGACACAAAAGAAAGCGAGCCGGACAGGAAGATCGAGAAGTCCAGGAAGCGAGGCCCGGGCAAGGGGACGATGGTGACTAGCAAATGGAGCAGGGAAAAGAGAGAACAAGAACGAGGAGCGAGCACACAAGGTGGAAACGAGGGAAAAGGGAGGGAGATAGGGAAGTCAAAAGTGTTTATAAGAAAAGCGAAAAGGCCAAGAAAAACAAGGGGGTGGATTGTGTGTCCAGGAAAATGGGCGAAGGAAAACGGACGGACCAGGAAAAAGTGGGCAGGGATGGGACAGGGGGGGTTAGTTGCGAGGAGAGGTGAGTAAGGGTGGAGGAGGAGGAGGGTCGTACTTGTAGCTTCCCTCGTACTGCTCGTAGCGCAGCCGGCAAGACGCCAGAGTGACGATAAAATAAAAGAGAAAAAAAGGGAATAAAATGAAAGGAGAAGTGCTGCTCGCAGCAGGAATGAGCGATGGTGCTATTGTCCGGTCGAAGCTGCCGGAGGAGAGGAACGAGAGGGTTCCCGGGTTTTGCTCGTCGGTTTGTTTGTCTGTCTGCTTTTTTTCGCCTGTTCGCCTGTTCGCTTGTTCGCCTGTTCTTGCCTTCCGATCTGTCTCGTGGCCCGCTCCTTCTTTGTTTGCGGAAGACAGGGTTGGAAGCACAGGGCAGAGAACAAGGCAAGAGCCAAAGAACAAGTATCACGGAATGAGGAAGGAGCGGCGCGCAAGAGAGAGCCGGATCAGGGAATAGTTGGGCACAGCGCCGTGAACCCTGGGCTGTGTGGCCCGTGGCCTGTGGCCTGTGGCCTGTGGCGTGTTCCCCCAGCAATTGCGAGTCGGGTGAGGCAAAAACGGACGGCAAGCACGCTGGGGCGGCGAGCGGAAAACGGAGAGAGCAGCAAACCCGTCTCCATTCCTCGTTATCAGAGGACGGAAAGCACGAACCACGACTCCACCTTCTCACTACCCAACTCCGTACTTCGTACCCATGCAAGCATAACAAACCACTGCAGCCCACACACACACACACCCGCTCGCAAAACTCACAGGCGCGCGCGCAGTCAAAGACCAGACCAAGGAGACCAACCTCGCCGAAATGGCAGGGGTGGTTTTGGGGCCACCGCCAGGGCGCTAAACAGAAAAGGGGAGCCAAGGCGAGGAAAAGAAAGGGCTGGCAAGTCCCCGTTTCGACGTTCTCGCCGGCGTTTCGCAGGGCAGTCTTGTTTAATTGATAGGGAAGGAGCATCCCAGGGAGTCTTCGGGCGAGGCAGCACCTGGCGGCAACAACGACAGGACCGGAAAGGCAAGTTCGACGATGCAATTACAAGGACTCGTATGCACCACGGCGGCACGAGCGAGGCCAGGTGCCAGGATTGAGTGGCCAGGAAGGATTCGTGAAGCAGGCGGTTTGCTGATCCATGGCATTCTGTTCTGCTCGCACAAGTGCTCTGTTCTCGCAAGCAAGATACCTCGCACGCAGCCATATCTCTCCAGCCGGCTGGGTTTCTGGCAGTTGGCATATTATCTCGCTCCTTCCTCGCCGGCCGGCCGTTCGTTCTAGGCTGTTCTTTTCTCTGGCCAACCGTCTCCGCGCCTTCCAACTTTTCCCAGTCGGTAACTCCTCTGTCTGTGTGTTCAATTTACTCAAATTTACGGAGCAATAAGACACTGCCGGAAGAGCACAGAGCCGTAATACGAACCCCAACCCCCCAGAGCGCCCCCTATTTCCCTTTTGATTACATGTCGTCACAGTCTTTGGCCGTGCAGCGGTAGCGCCGTGTGTGGCGGGCGATGATCGTCAAGCAAAACGGAAGCGACGACGGGCGACGACACTGGCACGAAAGGGCAAGAACGGATACAGCGATAAAAACAGCCAAGCGTGTAAGATATCTTAGCTTGCTTGTATCTTACTCTCACCTCTGCCAGCGCATCGCTCTCCCGTCTGTCATCCGTTTCTCTAGTGCCTCTCGTCCGTCGGTCTTGTTCAGCTGAACCAGGGCCTGGAAGGCTAGAAAAAACGAGCCTAATGCTGCAAACTTTCGTTCTACGACGTCCGCCGCAGCGCCGTGCAGTCGTGGCATGCTGCCACGGGACAGGGATGGCATGGCCTAGCTGAGGGTTTTTTCTTCTTCTTCTTCTTCTTCTCTTCGCCTCCCGGAGTCTTGGCAAAAACCTTGCCCACATCTTCGGTAAGAAAGACAAGGGAGAACCGCGGTGTCGCGCATGGGCCATGGAATTTCCACATGCAAGCGATTTGCCGCACTGGTGCAGAAAAGCATGAAAAAGGGGGGGAAGCGGAGGCGAGAGAACGTGGCTAGATCGAAAGGGAGAAGAAGAAGGACAAACGAAGGGATGGACGCCGAAGAATACTTCGTACAAGCCAGGAAGATCGCGAGGGGAGAGGGGACTGTTTCTGCAGCGCCGGCGTGTCGCCCGGCGGAGCGAAGGGAGGGCCCTTGCGGCTGAGCGAGGTGTGCATGCTGCCGGAGTCAGGAGAAGCACGGCACGAGCACGGAGAAGGTTAGAAGAGAGCCAGCAGCATGGGCTGGGCATGCGCTCCTTTGGTGGCTGGCATGCAGGATCTCGAGAGCAAAGAAGGTGTGGCTTTCCCGCTGGCTGTCCGCTTTGGGACGCCGTTTTCTGTTAGTAGGCATGGCGAAACGGCCGCCTTTCTGGGTCCCCCTTATATTGCCCCCTGCAATTTTACAGGCTCGGTGGAGCAGAAAGCCAAAAAAGCAAAGATACGACGCATTGCGATATTCGCGGAAGAAGGAGGAAAAGGTGAACGGAATGGCAAGAAGCAGGCGGGAAAAGAGACGCCCCAGTTGTGCCCGCAGCCGCATGGCGACTGCGATGTATTGCAGACGGGAAAGACACAAAAGAGGAAATCAACCAGATGAACCAGACACGCGAGAGGCGCATTTCATTTTATTGTGCCATCTCCGGTTGTGGAATTGCGTGCACTGGGGTAATGGATGCGACGTGATAACACACTCGACAGGAGCAGGGCAGCCTGTCGGTGTACTTGTATGGTCTTTCATCAAATTGACATCCCGTCTTTCTTGTTTTCTTGTATTCTTCTTCCTTTTCTGTCGTCCGTTCTTTTTCTTCCCGTCTTATCAAACCCTCCTTTGACGGCAACCCCCCCTCCCCTTTTGCCTCCCCCCTCCGGCCGGTTTTCCCCATGATCGGCCCAGCCTTCTCCCATTTCGTATCGGCCTGGTCTCGTCGTCCTTTCGTCCCGTTTGGTCGTCTCCCAACTTTCTTTGTTCTCGCCCTCGTCTGAAATAGGCGCCCGCCCTTGCCAATGGCGGCGATCCTGCTTACTACGCCCACTTCTTGACGTCTTATTCTCGTCACCACGGGTACTCGTCTTCCGTCCCAGTATTCCGTCCGGGTATTACTCTGTACTTGTACAGGATACACAACGAGGAATACGGAATGCGGAATGCTCGTCACCATCTCACCAGAACGCTCGTCACTGACGTGGGAGCATTCGATGTGGAGCTCGGCAGGGAGAGGGGGGGGAGGGACAAAGATTCTGCCCCCATGCGCCATGCTCGGGCCAACTCGAACTGCACGCCTGCCCTGTTACGAAGACGAATTTGAGGCATTGCGGGTGCTGCAATCTACCAGGCATGCAGCCACTTCCGACATATGAATTACCCCCGTAGCACTCGAACGCCTGGACCATGGTGATTGTTGTCCAGAGAACAGGGAGCCAGGCGGCGACAGACGGCGACACGAGACGAAACGGGGATGAAAAGAAAAACCCAGCCACTTTTGCGGGTAGTAATAGTACGGAGTAATACTACGGAGCACTCCGTGCTACGACGAGCAACGACTCCGCACGTGCATCAAAAGCATGCAGCCCGCCTTGCATGCCCTCTGCTCGTATTGGCACCGAGGTGGTGTGAATGGCTGCGCGGGCACAGCAGGCGACACTCGTAGTCGACGCCAGCCTCCGGCTCCTTTCAAAACGTAAGAGGGAATGGTCCCCGCCGAGACTGCGACTGCGCTCGATGACACATCCACTCTGTGAGACAGATGCCTTTTTGCATGTCAAACCATCCTGGTCGTGGGCCCTCAGTCGTACGAGAAAGTACGGCGTCCTCGGCCTCGCCTTTTTTGCTTTTCCTTCTGCCGGAAGCCCCGATTTCGAGATCTGTGGAGACGCGTTGGCAGGCCAGATTCCGGCACCGGCGCCCCGGCTGTCTTTTTTTTTTGTTTTGTCCTCGCTTCTTCCAACGATGAGATGTTATTTTTGGCCCGCCATACACACACACTTTTCTCTTAGGCTGACCCTCCCGCAGGCAGGCTAGAAAATACAACTCTGGAAGTTCGGAGCACGCGCGGATTACATACACTGCGGAGTACGGCCTGCTGCTTGTCTACGAAGGTGGGGGGGGATAGAAAACGGAAAAAAGACGATGTTTTGCATGTGCGTGGGGACTTTCTCTTTATGCAGCCTGCACGAGCTCGGCGAAATACCAGGCAAAAAGGAAGAAGAAGAAGGAAGGCTACGTACAATAGGGAAAGTGTAAAAAAGAAAGCTAAAAGATAGGAAAAAGAGGCTCGGGTAACCCTGTTGAGAAAGTAACTCGAGAAGGATCACCATCAAGCGATATCGCGATATCGCGAGATAGTGAGATAGTGAGATAGCGAGATACAGAGATGGCGAGATGCCCCGGGATGAGAGATACGCTGCCTTGATTTCTTCCCCTTCCTTTCGAGATCTTGTGCTTCAGGTTGCAGCCCCCGTCTGCAGCTCTAGTCTCGTACGAGCAGCACACAAACCAAAGATCAACGATGCACGTCCCACGACCCACGACCCACGACGTCCAAAGTGGCTTGCGTTATCGCGGGCACCTTTTTGGTCTTTTTGGGCTGTCTGGGCTTTTCGTTCGGTTCGTCGGTCGCCGGGAGCTGCATCTTCTTTGCTCCCTGTCCTTTCGTTCCCTTTTCTTATTTTCTTCTCGAAACGGCCTGCCGTCGCCGCAGTTCCGAAGATCGTGTCGTGCTTTGTGCGGCTTGAACGGCTTGCACGGCTCGCACGGCAGACGGAAAACTCCGCGTTTTATTTATTTATTTTGTTCTCTGCTGCTCCCTCTATTCCTCGTATCTCTGCAGCATCCCACCCTCTGGTGCTTTCGTATCCGGGCACGACCACTGGGCGCAACGCCCGCATGGCCAGAATCACACGACCGCGTTCCGGCAGCACCGCACAGGGAACAGGGGACAGGAGATGCATGCAAAGACGCATGCAGGGCTTCTACTCCGTACTCGCAGAGGCATTGCTTGTGCCTGGACTCCTAGCCTCAGATGCAGTCATATTTAACACTCTATTTGCGGCTCCCAGCGACGCGCGCTTTCTCGTGATGATGACGAATCCTCTGCGTTCATCCGAAGTCTTGTCGTCCTGTTACGAGGAACGCTAGGACGGAAACAGAGTTAGAGACCCTGAGTTGTGAACAGAAACGGGCAAAAGGGAAAAAGGGAGAGAGCAGAAAAGTTGAGCTTCTGGCACTACGCGTATTACTGACTCGTAGTTCGCCTTTTTCGTCAACAAAACTAACATAGCACCAACAGACAGGCACCACCGCGCCTGATTTATTGTTAGAACACACGCGACGACCAGTGGCAAAAATATCTTGCCTAGCTTCGCAGCTCCGCATCGTAGTCGTAGGCCTCCCAAGTTTTTTGGTTTTTTTTTTGCGCTTGGTCTTGCAACCAGAGAATGGTGCTGACTTGGCAGAAGCAAGGGGAAGCCCACAGGCGAAAAGCGGGAGTAAGAGAAGCGAGATCTCCACAGTCGATGTCTTCGATGCCTTCGGTGTCTTCGGTGTCTTTGTCCCCTCGATGCCCTTGTAGGCCATTCATTATTGAGGTCGTGATGTAACGAGTACACGCACATGTTCTCAAGCATCTTCCAAGGTTCGCATCCGCCAGCCCCTTGCAGAAACAATGACGAAATTTATCCCGTTCACAATTTTCTTCTTCTTCTTCTTTTGCCATCTGTTCTTCGGCTGTCTTACTCGCACACTCCTGGGCTCCTTTTCTTTGTTAACTAGCACCCTCTCTCTCCCTTTGCCTTCATGTTCCCTTCTCCCAAACCCCGTTTTCCTTGACAGTGAAAACCGACAGCGGGACAGTAGGAAGTCAGACGTGAGATGGACTTCTTTCATTCCTGTCTCGCCTGCGAACCTCGCAATTGCCAGGGTTCTGAACAAGCGCAGCAAATGTAAGCCAAGCCCCTGTGACGCTGTCATATCTTGCTTGTACTCGTACGTCTGTCCTGTTTCCGGCCGAGCACAGGGAACAAGGAAAAGAATTGGCAAAGCCACATCATCCAGGGCCCTTTTCTTCACGTACCAGAAAAAGACGGACTCGATCCCGCGAGATGATCTTCACACCAAGGACCGAAAAATCAGAAAACCGGGTCAGGTGTGTCGATCCAACAACCTTGCCCTGCGAGTAGCATCAAGAGTGCCACCACCAAAACCCCCGATAAGTACATAACCGAACAACAAGATGTGCCGTTTCATCTAGCATGGGTATTACCCTATCATTGTAATTGTTGGCGTTTCCTCACATTGTTTTTGAAGCTAACAGAGAGTGCTTTATATATCTTTTTGGACATGGTCACTTGCTTACCCAGCTGGCAAGCGAGCAACATATGCCAAACTCCTTCAAGTATGAGTATCTCAGCCTATAGCAAAATTATGAATCAGTGTTCCGACAGCAACAAATTCAGAAGAGAAAGCATCTGTTGGCCTGGACGTACTCGTTTTTGGATTTTTTTTGTCCGGTTGTCTCAAGACAGACAGATGATAAATACATCTAAATGCAGCCTTTTGCCACGAACGGTTGATCGCGCTCATCCAACTTCATATTTTTCCAACGAATCGACAAACAAATATCCAGCTTAGTTAAAGCTACCTCGGGACGAAAAAAAAGAAAACGAAAAAACCTAAGGAGCTGTTTCAATTCATGGAGTTGCCGTGGATGTCGGCAATATATTGGCGTTCTTGTGTTTTGAAGAGGTGGCAGTGTCAAGTCAAAAACTGGTCTCATGGTCCCTGCATCGGCCTCGCCGTTTTCTTTGTTCCTAAATTTCTGTGCCTCCCCCTTGTTTCAACGTCAGTAATTTCGAACATCGAGCTGTGCCCCTCTCTCTTCTCGTCCAAAATAGAAAAAAAGAGAACAAAACCCTTGAGCCATGAACGAGAGGCTGTTGGTTGGCTTTGTTGCCTTCCACGCCGTCGCGCTTCTTGACAATGTAACGACGTTAGGCCGGACAACGCCGAACAAAGGTCACCCCCCCCCCCCCCCCCGGTGATGGCAGAGGCCAAAAAGGCAGCCGGCGAACAGAGATACCAGTAGTTGGCGACGTAAGTCGGCCCCAGCGTGTCCAGGACAATCTCACAGACTTCGCCGGTGGCCAAGCCGGGCATCGTAAGGTCGTGAGCTACGCCAGAGCATCGACACAAGGGTCCGGGCACAGCGTGAGAGGAACAAATATGGCCAGCAAACCAATGACGTCGAGGATTTCGGTTGACAGGAGAGTCATAGCCGGGAGGGAAAGAGAGAAAACACCGAGAAGAGTACGCCGGCGTTTTTTATTATTTTTATATTTGGTTTTTTTTTTTTTTTTTTTTTTTAATATTGTGTCTTTGTTTCGTCGACGAGAGGCAAAATTCGAAAAGCGGTCAAGGAAACCAAGCTGCTCTTAAGCAAAGACGGCAGCTCACAGAAAACGAACTGTAGCGTTTGATTCTCACCCGATTTGGTGGCACTTGAAAAGAAGCACTTCCCGTTCTTCATTTTGCGTTCTCTTGCTGCGACGAGGCTGTTGGGAGCCCGCCGCTACGCCCCTCCAACAGAACGAGAACAATACACGTTGCGGCACGGACTTCCTTGGCGAGGCAACGCTACTGTCGAAACATGAAAATATATAATTATAGCTAATTATACGATAATAAAACATGCCAGACATTCATGAGCAAGCCATCACATCGTGTGCAATAATGGCAATGGTTTCCCGTGACCGGTCACCTGTTTCGCGGGCAAGACCAATCGCTGAGCCGCCTGACTGGCACGTTGCGACTTTCCACCAAAAGTACAGTCACGTGACTGTCGGCACCTATGCGGACAGTTGACGCGCATCGCCGGTGAGCATCGACGACCATCAACCTCGCATCATCAACTGCCGAGCTTCGCGAGGCAGAAGACGCAATAACGGGCATCTATCATCTCTCCACGCCAAGCGGAGAAGGTACGCCTTTCTGCGTTCGACAAGGGCCGACCTCGACGGAACACACGCTTCTTCTGTTGAAGATGGTCCCGTCGCGCGACGTCCAGCCGTCTCTGCATTAGAGCGCCATCTGCTTCTTCTTGTTCTTCGTCTCTCTTTTTTTCCCCCTCTTTTCCCTCTCGTTCGTTTATTTGAATACCACAGGCCATCACCATGGTCCTCTTCCCCCACCTCGACCACCCGTCGCTGCGTCCGCGCCGCGGCCCCGGCAGCTGTGGCGGCCGGCGCCGTGCGCTCCTCCTCCTTCTGGTGCCCGCGGCGCTGCTCCTCGGGCTGGTCGCGACCACCTGGCTCGGCCTCGTCGAGCCCCTCCCGGCCGTGCACCTGCCGCCGTTCTTGTCATTTTCGTCTCTGGCGGGCGGGGAGGAGACGTCCACTCCAGAAGCGTCCACGAACGAGACCAAAAGCTACCTGGCCCCCGTCGGCAGCAGCCCCGAGGCCGCGCACGCGTCCCCGTACTCGTTCGACCTGGCCGCGGCCCTGGCCGGCGGCAACGCCTCCTTCTACGCCGAGTGGATGGCCGCCGCGCCCGACGACTGGCCGCTGGCGCGCCTGGCCATCCCGGGCACGCACGACACGCTGACGCACCGCGTCGACCTGGCGTGGTTCCGGTGCCAGAACGCGGCGCTGGCCGAGCAGCTGGCCGCCGGCGTGCGGTACCTGGACGTGCGGGCGCGGGTGCAGGTGCAGCCGCAGGCGGACCCCGCGAGGCAGGCAGACGAGAGGCGGGCGCAGCCCCTCGGCATCTACCACGGCGACGTGTACACGGGCTACGAGTTCGCCGCCGTGGCCCAGACCGTCTTCGCGTTCCTCGCGGCGCACCCGTCCGAGGCCGTGGTGCTGCGGCTCAAGGAGGAGGGCGCGCCCGTCCGCGGCGCGGTCGGCGATCCGCCCGGGCCCGCGGAGGAGGGAGGCGAGGTGGAGGTGGAGGTGGGCGGCAACACCACGGCGGCGACCTTTTTGGACTCGTTTGAGCACTACCGCCTCCGCGACCCGCGCACCGCCCCCGGGTTCGCCCAGCACCTGTTCCGGTGGAACGACACGGCCGACCCGTCCTTCGCGGCGGCGCCCGCGCGCATCCCCACCGTCGGCGAGCTCCGCGGGAAGGTGCTGCTCCTCCAGGAGTTTCCCTACTTCCCCGCGAGCTACGCCTCGTCGCCCGCGCCGGCCGGCGTTCCCTGGTACGGCATCCCCTGGCAGCTGTCGTCGGCGCTGCTGCGGGTCGAGGACGACTGGCAGATTGCCGACCTGGCGCACCTCGACGACAAGTGGGCGGCCGTGCGGGCGAACCTGCGGGCGGCGGGCGCCTCCGCTGGCGCGCTGCCGCCGCCGCCGCCGTCGTCCCCCCTCTTCCTCTCCCACCTCAGCGCCAGCGTCGGCGTCACCCCCATCGACGCCGCCGCCGGCCCCGCCAACCGCTCCGTCGAGGGCATCAACGACCGCACAGGCCGGTGGCTGGCGGCGGGGGACGACCTCGCGGAGCGTGCTGACGGCAGTCGCCGCCGCAGCCAGCGATACACGCCCGTCGGCATTGTGATGGCCGACTTCCCCGGGCGGCGGCTGGTGGACGCGATCCTGCGGCGGAACGAGTTTCTCCCTTTCGGGGAGGCGTAGTAGGGCTCAAGCGGAGGGGCAAGCTGGGTGATCCCTTGCTGCGTTCAGTTTTATCAGTATTTTTTTTATAAGCAAAAAGCATAGTTCACGGCGTTCAGGGATAGGACGATGAGATCGGCGGGCCATCGTTTTGCATTGTGTAACAATACAGCATCTCTAGGAAACAGCGTCCTTGGATAGAATTGTTTTAGATAGGTTGTATAGATACCATAGGAGCAGATAGGGACGAATGCCCTTCTGTGCTCGTACGTTCGCCATGACGTGACTTACGTGAGGGGCCAAAAAGGGAGCAGTCGGGCTGTAGACGGACCGCAAAGGTCGCCGCGAAGCTGGGCTATGACACGTCGTCGACGACATGGCTCGTCCGTGATCTCGTGTAAGAGTGTATCTTGTGCCAAGTCAGGCAAATTGGCCAGCATGGACTCTCATTGACGAGATAGACTCAGAAACAGCCGTAGCAAAATAGCAAAGCTGATCAAAAACAACGAAATCAACAAGATAAAAGCACGTGTGGAATACGCGTCCATTTGCTCCAGAAACGAAAACGAGAGTGGCCTGTATTTCAACATGCCGTTCCCGTCCAAAAATATGGAAACATCCACCGCTCTACACCAAAATGCGTACTTTTCAAACGACCTACCAAATCTTACAGAAGTCTATACAAATCATTCAAAAATCATAACAGTTAAATTATACTCATCTCAACCCAATACTAAAATAGCAGCATCGTGAAGCTCTTATTCGTATTGAACGGTGCTGTTGAAAAGTATGCGTTGGTGGGAAGAGTGAAGTGTTTCCAAATTAGCGCTGTCAAAATGACATCACGCTCGGGGCAAGCTGCTGCTCATAGCGCAGCCACGCACAGGCGCGAACGTGCGCTAAAATTTTGACCGCACGTTGACTTCGCTCCGCGTGCAGCCTCAACAGCATTTTCATTCAGATTGACAACGTCAACAACTCTTCCCATGTCGCACCTGACCAACCCGCTCGCCACGGCCGCCCAGCTGGCCCGCTGCCGCGACCGCGCCGCGTCGCTGGCCCTGCCGGGCGAGCTGCTGGACGCCGTCTTCTTCGCGACGCAGCGCCTTACCCAGGCGGCGGGCCTGCTGCTGGAGCTGCCGCAGTCGACGACTGCGCGCGCCAACGTGCTGCTGGCGCGGTACTGGGTGCAAGAGCCGGGGTTCGAGGTGGGTGGTGGCCGCAGCGACAATACCGACTACCGCCACGTCTCGGCCGCCGCCGTCTACCTGGTGGCCAAGACGGGGCCGATCCCGCGGTCCGCGCGCGACGTCGCCAACGTGTACCACTATCTGGGTGCCGAAGGTGGTGCCGACGCCGGCGGCATTCCGGGCATCGCCACCTCCGCCGCCGACGACGACTACGCCGCCTTCCACACCCGCGTCCTCGCCTGCGAGACCCGCCTGCTGGCTGCCCTCGCCTTCGAGACCCACGTCGCCCTGCCGCACCCCCTGGCCGTCACCTACCTGCAGGCCCTGAGCTTTCTGGGGGGGCCGCCCGCCTCGGACCTCACCCACCGCGCCGTCCAGTACTGCAACACGGCGCTGCTCTCGCCGCAGCTGCTCTGCGTGACGCACCAGCCGCACGAGCTGGCCGTGGCCGCCCTCTACAGCGCGGCGCGCGACCTCGGCGCCAGCCTGCCCGACGCCGCGGGGCCCTGGTGGGAGGTCTTTGACGTCGACCGCGAGACGCTGGGGTTCCTGGCGGTGGCGCTGCGCAGCGTCGCGTCGTGGGCGGCGGCCGCCCAGCAGCAGCTGGCGCCGGGCCTGCTGGCCGCGGTCGGCGGGCTCGCCACGAAGCAGGCGGTGGCCGCCGAGCAGGCGCGGCTCGCGGAGGCGGCGACGACGGGAACAATAGGATGAGGACAGGACGTATTGGGCGTATGGAGCGATAACAGGACAGGGGTGTACGACTTATGATTTACAATGGGATCGGCGCAGAGGAAATTCACAGACACGGGGTCTTTTGCTTTGCTTAAATAGCTTGGAATTTGATATATTGCTTCCGCGCACATTACAAAGGTGATCTCTATTTTCTAGCTTTCGGCCCCCTGCCGCTCCGACGGCCCCCCCGACTGGGCATCCCGCCGCGCCTTCGCCCCCGCCTTGAGCTTCTCCCACTTGTCGCGGTACTTCTGCAGCGTCTTCTCCAGGTGCTCCCGCGCCTTCTCCGACGCGTCCAGCCGCTTCCACGCGCGCGCCAGGTCGTCCTCCAGCTCCTTGTTCTGGCGGGCGAGCGTCTGCGCGAGGGGGTCGGCCATGCCAGGCCCGTCGGGACTGCTCCCCCCGGCGCCCGTGTTGGCCTTCAGGGACGCCGCCGCAGCGGCCGACGCGGCGGCGGCGGCGGCGGCGGCCGGGGTGAGCGACGACGTCGACGACCCCAGCGCGCCCCCTCCGAGCGGCGGCGGCGACCCGGGCCGCATGAACCGCATGCTCTCCTGCAGCGCCATGTGCGACTGCTGCGCGCTGGCCTCGAACGCGTGCAGCCGCCGGCTCAGCTTGTCGAGCATGTCCTTGAGGCTCTGGTTCTCCGTGACGAGCTCCTCGACGATGTGGTCGCCGACGGAGGAGGCGCCGTTGTTGTTGTTGTTCCCCAGCCGGTGCATCCGGCTCCCGCCGCGCGTCTTGGTCGGCGAGGACGGCTGCTCCTTGGCGTCGACGAAGTCGTCGCCGTCGTCCTCGAGCGGCTCCTCCTCCGCGATCTCGTCGATGACGGAGTGCACGGACGCGGCCATCTGGCGGCGCTTCTCCTTCTGGTCGAAGCTGAGGATGTTGGCGTACGTGGCCGTGTGGCCCGTCTTGGGCACGACGTAGAACGAGTCGTTGGCGCCGCCCATGCCGCTGTCGCGGCCGATGGCGCGCAGGGCGGCGCGGGAGTAGATCTGCGCGAGGTCGGGCTCGGCCGTGGCGGACGCTGCGGACGCGGTCGACAGCACGGAGGACGACCGCGGGCGCGCCGCCGTCGGCCGTCGCTGCGTGTGCGTCTGCTCTTGCGTCTCTGGCGCTGCTGCTGTGGGAGGGACCGCCGCGTCCTCCTCGGCAATCAGCGGCAGCCCCGCAAAGGCCAGCGGCGCCGACAGCCGGTTGATGATGCTGCCGAAGCGGCTGTAGAACCGCGCGAAGCCCTCGTCGGCCTTGGGGGCTGTTGCCGTAGCCTCGTTGTCCTCGGCATCGGTGCCCACAAACATGTGCTGGGGCGCCGCCTGCGGCGTGGGCGGCACCCAGCTGGGCTTCTGGGACTGCTGCTTCTGCTGCTGCTGCTGCTGCTGCAGGACGCTCTGCATCTGCGCCCGCGACCCGCCGCGCCCCGGGGACCCCTCGAGGCTGCCCGGCGCCAGGTCGTTGGACACGCTGGGCGCCGCGGGCTGGCCGCGCTGGCG
>WNYD01000258.1:0-31244 GCA_021396205.1 Sporothrix brunneoviolacea
CCGTGCGTCCTGGGCTCCCGCCCGTGCCCCCTCCCGATGGCCGGGCCCCCCGCCCGGGGGCCCGCCCCCCCCCGGGGGCGGCCGAGCTGGACGCGCTGGCGGCGGAGTACGAGGCGGCGACGGGGCGGGGGGCCGGGGACGGCGGCGAAGCAGAGCAGCCGCTCGGCGACCTGCACCCGCTGGACCCGGACGCGCTGGTGGCCCATCTACAGAGCGGCGACTGGTAGGAATGGAAGCAGTGTCACATACATGGCTCTTCAGAAAGCAAAAGTCAATTTTGCACCCAAAAACAACAGCAAATAGCAAATAGCAAATAGGTATATTTCCCTAAGAATTCTCTCACTTCCGTCTCTCTCACCATGAAAAGGGCAGGCATTCTTCCAGCCTGGCCCAAAAGCGCGAGGGGCTTTCCAGCCATTCAAAGAGAACACGCATCGCATCAGGAGACAGGCAAAAAGGCGAGATCCAAGGCGGCAATTCCTATCAGTAGCCTTGCCCGGAAACGAAGAAAACCTGGGGAGCTTGGGAGGGCGGTGGTGTTCGTAGTTGTATTTTGCCAATCTTTGTGCGTTGCGCACTCTTACATACGCCAGCCAGATAGAAACGGAAAAGAAGAAGCAAAAAAGAGAGATACAAAGCTCCTCATGAGAAGTACCCTGATGACCGGTCGGAAATACACCAAAGAAAAAGAGAAGCCGAAAATAAAAAGGAGGTATAAAACAAGAAGAGAAGAGAAAGAGAGGAGATCCGAACAAGGGGAGAAAGCGCGAAAGTAAGACAACTCGGGAGAAGAGGAAAAAAAAACAGGCGACGGTGCAACATGCATTGTCTAGAATCAACAAGTCCACCCTGTGCGCCTCGCAGCCGAATCCGTTGTCCCTCATATACCAGTTCCAGGCTCACGCTCGCTCCTCTTCCTTGCAACACCGTTGGAAAAAACGTAACACACGTATCGTATAGAAAAGGCACAGAACGGTTCCAAGAGGCCGGTTGCCTCTATCTCGAGGGGATGCTACTCCTCGCGAAGCACCCAAAGAGAGAAAAAAAACCCCACGGCGGGTCATAGAAGAAAAGAAGAAAAATTCGGTTGTGAATCATGTCGTCATGGCCAACAAAACGCCCGATCAGCCAATCCACTAAAATAACAGCAAGAAGCAAAGAAGATGAAGAAAAAGCAGAGCAATCGAGATGAAACTAAATTGAAAATACAACAAAGGCAGAAAAAAAAGAGAGGTAAAAATGAAGATGAAAACTCCGGATAATGAGACACAGGCAAGTCCGTGGAAAAGCCCGCCTAATACGCCATATGGCATGCTTTCGTAAATGTTGGTTCTTTTTGGTGCTTTGGCGTTTTCTGTATGTTTTTGTTTGTTTGGGGAGATATGCATGTTTTTTTTTGTCGTCAAATGTCGTTGATTCTTATCGCTGGCATCGATCTTCTATCACGACGCGTGTGATCGGACGCTGCGCGGCGTCACGTCCCCGCTGCGCCGCCGGACTAGGTCCTGTCGCTGCGCTGCCTTGGAGTGGCTGGAGATCAGGTGCGCCTTCTTACGAACCACAGAGAGACGGGTCTTGATCATGTTGATCACTGTCCAATAGGTTAGTATAACGATGGCAAAACTTGAACTTATCCTGGTGGAAGGAGGGTTTGCAGACGTACTGAACTCGACCGTCTTCTGGTCCTCCATGTTGATGTCGCTGGCATCATCATCGCGTGCAGACTTCTCGTCCCTGTTGGAGGCGGTCGACCTCCGCCGAGGAGGCTCATCGTCCGTATCGAGCACCGCCTCCAGCATGCAGATCGCCGTCATATAAGACAGCTCGCAGCCGGCCAGGTCATCATTAGAAATCTCACCAATGGCTGCAGCACGGCTCATCTCGACAGCACGATCGTACATGAGCTTCTCCGCGCTGACCCCTGCGCTCAGGAAGACGCCGTCGGTGCCGGACCCAGCCGCGGCACCCACGCTGCCGACGCCGCTGTGAACATCGCCCTGGCTATAGTTGCTGGGATGGCTTGGATGGTCTCCGGGCAGGCGTCTCTGGGCCTCAACAAGGCGCTCGCGGGCAAAGTTGGCCTTTTCGAGCACTTCGTTGAAGCGTGACCGGATCCACTGGACGGCGGCGTTGACCCTTAGGCCCAACGGCGATTCCCGCACGGACATGAGGTGGCTAGCACTGCCGTTTCCGGTTGCGTCACCACGCATCTTGCTCCGCCACCACATGCTAGCAATGTCCATGGACTTTGCTAACAACGAAAGCGCCTTGACGTACAGCACGAGGGCCTCCTCGGAGAGGACAACGATGGCGTCGATTGTGAGTTCGTCTTCGTCGTCGCTCGGGTTCAGCTTATCTGCCGCGGGCAGTCCGCTCAGATCGTGCTCAGCCGACGGGGCAAGCGGCACAAGCTGCTTGTACTTGACTTCGGCAAATCCGTAGACGACGTCGCTTCGCGTAGCATAGTCCTCGATGAGCTGGGCTACGCGGGCGTCACCGTCGGTAGCCGGCGACCCGCCAGTACCCTCACCTCCGCTTTGTCTGCCGTCTGTGATGAGGGCAGCGGCCGCAGGGGCAGCCGACGGTGCAGGGTAGGCCGGGAATGGGCTGTACAGCTGCGGCGGCGAAGTGCCCTTGCCGATCAGGGCGACGGGGTTCTTGACGCCCAGAAGACGGAAACTTGCATCATGGATGGCCTTGGCGATGAAGGATGTGGTGGAGCCGGGGCTCGCAGAGAGGGATGACGGGCGGTCATTGCCGTGATACGGTCTTGACAAAGCGCCCTGGGCTACTTGCATGGCCCGAGAAGGCGCAGCGGCCACAGCACCGGTTGCTGAAGTCGGATGCCCCTGCTGCGTATTGCGGCGAACAATTGCCTGGCCGGCCTTGGGCGACGAGAGGGGCCCACCAGCAGCACCAGTGCTCTGCTGGTATTGGGCGGCCAGTCGGGGGTTTGCGGCCATTTCGTCGGCGAAAGCGTTGACCTCGACGTGCTTCTTCTCGACGAGAACGTAGTCGCGCTCGAAGGCGATGTCCTGGGCGGTCTTGTCCTGGTCCTCAGAAATCCCGTTGCCACGATTGTTGCTCTTCGCATCTACCAGGTCACCAACATCATTTACTGTTAGCTCATTGCGTAGAGACGATGTGGGCGAAGGGTCCTCATGGGGTGCTTGGTGCTGGTATTGCTGTTGCGGCTGCTGCTGCAGTTGTGGGGCCTGACCTTGGTTCTGATACTGCTGCTTTAATGAGGCATTGGAGAGCCGATGTTGTTGCTTGCGCTCGTCATACACTGCAGGCCGAGTGGGAGCCGAAGCTGATGTCTGAGCGGAGGGTCGGCGAATTCCTAAACCCTCGCCAACGTCATGGGGGTTCCTGGGGGATTGGCTCAGTCGCTGGCCGGCGCTGTCGCCTCTGCTGGGCCGGTCCCGGGGTGACGAGGCTATCGCCCCCGCAGCGGCCGCTGCGAGCGCTGCCTCCCGATCGCTTTCTACGGCAGCCGCGCTGCTGGCAGCATTTTCTGGGATATAACGACGGAACGATTGCCTCCGTACGGCTCCGGCTCCTGGGGTAGTTGTTGTTGGCGTCGGAGATGGCGCCGCATCGCTGGGTCTCGACGCTGCTGAGGGCGAAGAGGAAGGCGGCGCTGCAGGCCGCTGCTCCCTGGAAGACAGACGATGCTCGGGAACGCGCTCCAGCGGGCGCGGGCGCTCCGGGCGTGGAATGTCATCTTCGACGAGGCCGGGGATTGGGCCAGTGACGACCTCATGTTCGAAAAAGTTTTCAAAACTGAGGCGCTCGACCGGGTTGCGCTTTAAGAGGGCCCGGATGAGGCCCTTCACCTCGGGGCTGACGATCGTGTCGCGGGGGAACCTGATAAGATCCTTGGCTGCTTCGATCTTATGCAGCAGCTCGACGTGGTTGTTTGCCCGGAACGGGGGGCGGCCGCACACCATCTCGTAGAGGACGGTGCCGACAGACCACAGATCGGCCTTGGCATCGTACCTCTCATAGCGCAGAATTTCGGGGGCCATGTAGAGCGGAGAGCCGCACAGGGTCTCGGCCAGCGTCGTGGACGGAAGAACACGGGCAAAGCCGAAGTCGGCGAGCTTCAGCATGGGAAGCGAGAGCAGGCCGGCAGCGGGGATGAGGGAGTCTTGGCTCGCCGTTAATATGGGGCGGCTGGACTTGTGGGCGTCCCGGTATTCGGGTGACGGAAGCAGGAGCAGGTTCTGCGGCTTCACGTCACGGTGCACAAAGTTGCCTTCGCGGAGGAACTTGAGAGCGCTCGCCAGCTGCTTGAGGAAATGCCGCGTGATGACCTCGTTGAGGCCGGAATTCGGGACGTTGGGGTACTTGCGGGCCATGTCGTGGGTGGCGGGGTTCGTGACGAGCTTTTCGCGCTTCTTGATGAACATGGACAGGTCGCCGAGCTCGCAGTACTCCATGACTAGGTTGATGTGCGTCGCAGACTCGACGCAGTCGTGGAGAGCGACAATGTGCGGGTGGCGGAGAGTCTTGAGAATCTTGATCTCGCCATAGAGGTTTTCCTTTAGCTTCTTGTTGAGGCGGGCGAGCTCGACGGACTTGACGGCGACGGCGGCACCAGAGACCTGCGGAAGGAAAAAGACGGCCGTCAGAATACGAAAGTCATGGGACATGGGATCAAAAGCAAAAAGCAAAAAGCAGAGAAGAGAAGAGAACATGTCTGGATAGCAAAAGGCCAAAGGAGAAAGGCCATTGAATGGGGCCGCAGCTCTTGCTCACCTTGTGCTTGCCGATGAAGACCTGGGCAAAGCTGCCCTTGCCGATCTCGCCGCCAATGACAAACTGGCCGACGACGGCATCTTCTGCCAGGCGGTGCCGCCGATGTGAACTGCTCGACGAGGCCATGACGGGCGACTGTCTCTTGTGGTGTTCTCTCTCTCTCTCTCTATGTGTTGGAGAGCTTCGACGGAGGGAGGAACGAGGGCGGGAAAAAGGGTGCCCAGATGGGCTCAAGGGGCTGTGGGAGCTCTAGCGGGCGCGGTAGTTCATGAACAGCTTTTTTGGTGTGATAGATAAGGCGGTCGATAAGATGCAGCGGTAGGCTAGGCTTAAGTTTAGGGCGACGGGGCAGAAAGGCGGCGGGATCGAAGGAGCTGATGTAATGACGCTGATGACGAAAGGGCGACGCAAGAGAAGGGGGCAAGGGAGGAGGAGGAAAAAGCGAACGTGGGAAAAAAGAAAAGGAAAAAGAAAAGGAAAAGAAAAGGAACAAGAAGAGGAAAAAGAAGACGAGGCAGAAAGGAAGAAGGGAAGAGACGAGAAGAAGAAACGAGGGAGTCAAACAGCACCGACGAATGAGGCGGCGAGCATCCGATAGGCTGCCGCGCAGCAGAGGCAGCTCCGTTTCGGGTTCTCTTGCTCTTGCAGGCAGACGGCAACGAGAGACAGCTGAGATGCTGCTGCAGACAGGGGAGCGCGAGAGACAGGGTACGAAGTATTACTGTGGGTTTATGACTTGGAGCCGCGGTGGAGCCGTGGTGGAGATGGGTTTCTGTTCTCTGGGTGGAAGAGGATGCCGCGTTTCTGAGTCTTGTGTGCCTGGTGCGTTCGGCGAGGACGAGCACGAGCTAGGAGCACGAAAGCATGACCTGCTGCAGGGCAGGTGTGCGTGCTGCTGGCGGGCTGCTGGCGGGCTGGGGGATTGTGCACGAGAGGCGAGGAGGCGCGCGAGAGAGCTCGGGAGGGACGCGGAGAAGCTCGAGGGGAGGGTGTCGAGAAAAGGGCCAGCGAGGGAGACGAAGAGACCTCGAGAACGGCGAGAGACGAGAGACGAGAGGGTGAGAGAAGGAGAAAGGAGAAAGGAGAAATAGGTGGATGGTGAGGCCGACGAGGAGGACGAAGAGGATGTCCTGTTCGAGAGCAGCGAGCCGGTGTTAGTCTGGGGGGGCCGCCAGGAAGAGCACTGTGATCATGAACAGGCGAGACAGCTGCGGCGTCCAGTTAGTCATAGAAGGAGGGAGAGCATGCAGGACGAGCAGGGGGGCGGCCAGGCCGGGCGTTATGGCGGCTGTGGTGGTGACGGAGGTAGCGGTGGCAATGCTGTCAGTGGTGGATGATGGGCGACGCAGGCGTACGAGTATAGGCGGAGGCAAGCTGGTGGACTGTGCTGGGGGCACGGTGCGCAGGCGGGGCGAACAGCGGGAGACGTACCGTGTGCATACGGGGCTGGGCGGCGCTGGTGGACTGTGCTGAGGAGGCGCAAAGGCGCAGGGGCGCGGCAGCTGCTCCGTGCGGAGAGGATGAGGGAGGGACGCCGGGGCCAGTAACAAGGCTGCTTCCAAGCGCAAGCGAATGACTCAGAGCAGGCAGGGAGAGGGCGAGGCGGATGAGCAAGCAGAACAGAAGGGAAAGGAAGCGAGAGGAGGAGAGGAAGGCGAAAAACGGAGAGGAGATTGGAAGACGGGAGAAGGGGAGAAAAAAGGAGCAAGAGAAACGAAGAAAAGAAGAGAAGAAGAGACGACGAGCAGAGGAACCGGAGAAATAGGAAACAACGAAAAAGCGTTGGGAACGAGCAGCGAGGAACGAGGAAAGAGGTCACCGAGATAGGGGAGAGGGCGCGCGTGATGGGGGAAGGCGCGAGCCACCTACGACTACGAATACGGAGGACGACTTCAGCCAGACAAAGCCAGATGATATGGGGAGGGAAAGCGCAACCCGAGACGCTGGGAAGCGCGGCGATAAGTGGACCAGGACCCCCTACGCTACGACCACTCCGTACGTTGTAGGGCCCTAGCGGAGGATGATAGCAAGCTGGAGCGCGATGGCGATGGCGGGCGATGGCGAGCGGCAGTGACGGGATTTGGCAGGCGGGTTTTGTCAGAGGAGCGGCGGCGAGCCAAGGCCATCCATGCCATTCATGCCATCTATGCCATCCATGCACTCACACGACGCAACCATACCGTGCGCGGGACTGTGGCAGCTGTGGGGACGCTGCAGCCGAAGAAGGCGCGCCCGCGTGTAAGATAATACTGTACGGAGTACGTGCTCGTCCTCGGGGCGGCTAGCGCAGAGAGAGCGACCGAGTGGGAACCCCACGCTAGGCGTGTTTGGAGCGTAGCGCGTACAGCGCTGTGCCGTGTGGTCGGGGGAGAGAGGAGAAGGGGCCTCGTGATCGCAGATTTGGTGCCAGAACAGGCAAGAACGGAAGGGGGTGCCAGACGGTGCTGCTGGTATTACTCGTACGGAGCAGCGAGACTGGGAACAAAGGCGCAAGAGGCGAGAGAACAATGAACACAATGACGACTGTGCCCAAGTCATCCACCGACAAGACCCCCAGGGTCGCGCGGACTGCGAGGGTGCAAAAGGGTCTGAGACGGGTCCTGGCGGACGAGCTGCCGGTACAGTACGAGCATTGTCTGACGATTGTGTTGGGATCTTATCTGGGCCGTGTGAACTCGTCTGTCGCACTGTCCTTGGGTCGACAGGACGACTGGCTCGGCCACTGGGCGCCCAGGTGGTCAATCGCTGGTCGCTGCTTTGGGCAGGTGTAATCTGTACGAGCACTCGCACTCCTCTCGAAGCACGCTGGTTGGCGAATGGGGCGTTTGTGCTCGGCTGGCGGCCTGGTGCATTGGTGAATCGGTGCCAGGAATTGGCAGGGAATTGGCAGGGAATTGGCAAGGCGACGCCGACAAGCGACAGCCCACGACTGGCGCAGGGCGTCGCTCCTCCGCTCTTGTCTTCTCCGCAGCTGCCGTCACACCGATCTGGTGCGGCGCAATTGTGCACTTTGTGAGCTGGCGTGTTCCTTTTTCCTTTTCCTTTTCCGTTTCCTTTTCTTTTTCCTTTTCTTTTTTTCTATTTTCTTTCTTCTTTTCTTCTTGTTTCTTGTTTTCTTTGTGTCCCTCTCCTGACTCTGGGAATAATTGGTTTCCAAACACCTGCACTTTCTTTGTTGGCCATGTCTCTATTCCCTGGTTGTCTCTTGGCGTGTTCCTCTTCACCGTTTGCGTAGCTCTTGAAGCCAAGACGCTGGCACCTCTGCAAGGCGTGATCGACAGCCACCAAAAGGGAAAACAAGCAGCAGGCAGAAAAGTGAGATACTCCGTAAGATACTCCCCACGAGAGCAGTCAGATGGGAAGCCTGACGTTCCATGGTCTGCGCCCTGCATCGACAGGCCAATCCAGCCATCAATCGAGCGATAATTCCCCCACACCAACGTTGATTCCAGGTCATCCAGCCCATCCAGCCCATCCAGCCCATCCAGCCCATCCATACTGTCCACAAGATACGCTCCTTTCTACAAGTCCACCTTCCGCTGGCCTTTCTTATCTCCCCCGGCGCTGCATTGCGCCTTTGAGTATTACTCGCTGCTGAGAGTGCCCGTTCAGCCTGTGCTGTTCCCCTGGTCTGTCCGCTCTTTTCCTAATCAGGCAAGAAGTAAAGACCGCGCAGACAGTCGCCGTATTATCCCACCGCACTCCGTTACAACTACTCGTAAACTCTCACAGCATCTTACCGGGAGAAGCTATCTCCTACTACGAGCGAGCCCCCGTATCGAGGACGGCGGTGGCGACCAGAAGGCATGTCCCACCTTTGTTTGAGACGCCGGCCACCCTCTCTGTCCTGGTCGTCTTCCTCCCAGCCCACCCCATCGTCGCGTCGGTGAGGCCGACTCCGTATTTGTTTCGTGGTCCCCCAGGTCCCCTTCCAATCCAGAAGCCGGCTAGAACTCCATCTTTCTCAATCTTGATTAGCATGTGTGTGTCCGGTCCGGCCTAGCTCTCCTGAACATTGCATGTGACCAGGACCAGGCCCCAGGCCGCAGCTTGCTGCCTCGTCTCTGGTGGATGAAAAATAAGATAAGAAAGCACCAATTCATCTATCTCGGGCCTGTAAGTTAGCTGCAGTTAATCTATCCACAGCGCTATGCCTGCACGCGCTCTCGCTTCGTCCCCCACCGGCTTCTGCTTCCTAGCGCAGCGATACGGAGGACCCGCTCTCTCTGTGCCCGTCTCTCCTCTCTGTTCTCTTTCCAGAAAACGAGGCGGCCTGCAGCCAGAGTGCAGCCCAGAGTGCAGCCAGACCGCCCAGCCAACCGAAGACCCGCAAGGGCCACAAGCCCATGCACAAGCCCGCTGCGCAGCCTCTCAGGTAAGGGGGTGGAGACTGTGTGCATGGTTTCTCGTTGCGACGGGGAGCCAGCGTCACACCGCCTTGCAGCGCTCAAGCAGGGCGAGGGACGCTGCAGATCGCTCTTCTTTTTTTTTCGAAACAGCTCAGTTGCTCTTTTTTCTGCCGTTGTTATTCTGCAATCTGGAAAAGGAAAGAAATGAAAACAAAAACAAAAAAGGCGAAAGGCCACACAACTCGTTTCGCTGCAGGTGTGTGTGGGGGGGGAAAGGGAAGGGAAGAGACAAAGAGGAGACGACAGACGGCCGCCGACTGGCTGTTGCAGACGTGGCAGCCTCACATGCTCCGCGACGCAATCACACACAGAGAGAGAAAACGGTTGTCTGCGAGGGTGTGGTGCTGGCTGCCTGGTGGTCAGAGAGAGGAAGAGAGAGAGGAAGCGAGAGAGAAAGAGAAGAAGACAAAGCGGCGGCCTAGTCTCGGCGAGAGAAAAGGCGGACAGGCCACACACAGGCCATCGAACGGACAGATCGTCCAGAGAACCGACAAGGACTGGCCGAAGCGGTCGTCGGCGATCCGTGGGAAAATCTGGAGCAGAAGCCCATTCAAGAAACCGTCCAGCACCCAAGACGAGACGAGGCCAAACACGTCAGGGACCAAGAACCCGTCATCAAGGGTCCAAGTAATAATCTGTAGAGTACTCCTTATTATTGTTGTTGTCTTTTCCGTCCCCTCGTTTCGATACTAGCACTTCTACCGTGCCGTGCCGCTATCCAGCTTGTCTGCATCGCAGGTATCTCTGTATCTAGACCCCTTCTTTTCTTCGTAATAATTTCAAAAATGCCCGAGAGGTTGCCCTGCCCTCGTCAGACGGCTGTCTCCTCTTTTCTCGCCCGTCACATCATCCTCTCGGAGAGAGGGAGCTGCTTTGGGGAACGCATGTGACGACTCGTATCTTATTCTTTGTTTTTTTGCTGTTGTTTCATTTCTGTTCTTTTTTTATTCACTTTGTCCTGCATACGCGGACGTCTTGTGATCCAGTGTCGCCGACTCCCCAACTCCAATCAGCCAAATCAGCCGAAGAGCGTCCCAAGAAGTCACAGCCCAGTTTTCTAACCTTCTGTCTTTCTGTCTGGCCGCCCTATCCCTTGCTCCCGATGGTAACCCACGTAATGCCAATGCGGTGTCAATTTTCTTTTCTTTTTCTACTCCGTATTTTTTTCCCTTCTCCGCTTGCCAACTTATGTTTCTGTCTGTTATCTGTAGGTGGCAGTCCGTCTTCCGCAATCGCTTTCCGCAATCGCTTTCCGCAAACCCGCTGGGCCTCTCTTTTAGTGCTCGTCCGCCTTGGCAGCGGTCGGCAGCTCCTGCAGGGCCTCGCCGATGACGGCCAGCGCCTTCTGCATCTCCTCGTCGCTGATGACCAGCGGCGGCGCGAACCGGATGATGTTGCCGTGCGTCGGCTTGGCCAACACGCCCTTGCTCTTCAGCAGCAGGCACAGGTCCCAGGCCGACCGCCCCTGGGCCGCCGCCTCGTCGATGACCACGGCGTTCAGCAGGCCCTTGCCGCGGATCGTCTGCACGATGGGCGACCGGAACGCGGCAACGCCGTCCCGGAACACCTGGCCCAGCGCCTCGGCGCGGGCCACGAGGCCGCCCTCCTCGACCAGCTCCAGCGCGCGGATCGACACGGCGCAGCCGAGCGGGTTGCCGCCGTACGTCGAGCCGTGCGTGCCGGGCTCGACCACCAGCATGATATCGCTGGATGCTAGCACGGCGCTGACCGGGTACATGCCGCCCGAGATGGCCTTGCCGAGCGTCACCATGTCCGGCTTGATGCCGGCCCACTCGCTGCACAGCATGCGGCCCGTCCGCGCGATGCCCGTCTGGATCTCGTCGCAGATCAGCAGCACGTTGTGCTTCTTGCAGAGCGCGTGCACGCGCGGCAGGTAGTCGTCATCGGGCACCACCACGCCGGCCTCGCCCTGGATGGGCTCGACGATGAACGCCGCCGTCTCGGTGCCGTGCGCCTCCAGCGCCGCCTCCAGGTCGTCCACGCTGTTGTAGCGGATCGGCTTGCCGGTGGACGGCACGACGGCGCTGACATTGGGCACGTAGGGGCCGTAGTTGTCGCGGGACTCGGGGTCCGTCGAGAGAGAGATGGCGGCCATCTAGTAAGATCGTAAGCAAACGAACTGTGCTGGTAAGGAACATAAATTGAGGGAGGAGGGAGGAGGGTCGCTTACCGTCCGGCCGTGAAAGTTGTCCGCGGCGCCAAAGACCAGCGCCTTGCCCTGCGGCACCTTCTTGACCTTGTAGGCCCACTTCCGGGCGACCTTGATGGCGGTCTCGACCGCCTCGGCGCCCGTGTTCATGGGCAGCACCATGTCGTAGCCAAACGTCGACCGGATCTTCTCGGCCCACACGGGGAACACGTCGTTGTGGAAGGCGCGGGAGCTCAGCGTCAGGCGGCCGGCCTGCTCGGTCAGCGCCTTGACGAGCTCCGGGTGGCAGTGGCCCTGGTTGACGGCGCTGTAGGCCGACAGGAAGTCGAGGTAGTGCTTGCCCTCGGGGTCCCAGACGCTGACGCCCTGGGCGCGCGCGAAGACGACGGGGATGGGGTGGTAGTTGTGCGCGGCATACTTGTCCTCGGCGGCGATGGCCTGCTTGGTCGAGGAGGCGTGGAAGCGGGAAGCGGAGGGAGAGACGGCGGCAGCGGCAGCAGCCGAGCTGGTGCTGTCTGCGTGGGGCGCCATTGCGGTATTCTAGCTCGAGAAAGCTTGGAAGAGAGAACGAGATCTCGTGATGCGACGAACCAATTGCTTTGCAGGGGGGGCTGTATCGGACAGTGAAGACGTACAGACGAGAGAAAATGCTGTGAGAAGAGTGAATTGGAACCCAGAAAGACAAAAGAGGTCGAAAAGAAGAGCCAGTGGCAACGTAAGATCGAAGCGGGCGAAGGCGCAGAAAGGGAGGCGGACGGCGTCGATAGTATAAATAGCCCCGAGCGACGCACTGCGGTAATGAGCAAATGTTGACACACAGAAACAGACGAGAGGCTATCTGCAGACTAGCCCGCTCCGCACTCCGCAGCCAAACTCTATCTAAACCCCTAAGTGCAGGTGCATCCGGGCTGGATGGAGTCGCGGCGCAGAGCAGCGGCGAATGGGAAGGCACGACAACGAGGCAAGAGAAGGCTCAAGCACAGGGCCAGGGTCGTTCTTGCCACGGGATATGCACAACAAAAAGAGACGAGAGCAAGGACCCAAACGGACAATCGCGCCTTCCCTACGTCACTTGGATTGCCAATGCCGAAGGAAAGCGGCCGCCGGGTAGAGCATGCCTTCCCTGGTCAATGGTCACGAGGCTAGAGCCGTTCGGTTGCCTTGTACTCCGTAAGCTATCAGATAGCGCTTCAATGCGATTTTATTTTATGCCATGTACGAGAACGGCCAGTGTCACCGCCGTCCCTCCGTCGCCGTTCCACCTCCGGCGCATGAGCAAGCTGCTCTCGTGCCCGCCGATCGCCTGGGACAGAAACACTGCAGCAGCGCGACGCTCGCTGTGCCCCTCACCGGCGCAGCGGTGCCGACAGCGGACGACCCCACTCTGCAGCGTAAGGTCAGCTGACTAGTCAGGTGGAGATGAATACAGTGATACAGTATAGAAACACTGCGCACTGTCTTTGGGACTGTCCTCCGCGTGCTGGCCTATCGTTCGTCCCACGTTCCGAGCTCAATTCGTCGACCGACGAGACGACCGAGGAGCTGTCGACGATGGTCTAGCTCTCGGTCGAGCTATTTGATTTTTTTTTCCTTCTCCTCAAATCCGACCATGGAGTAGACACGAGACTGCCTTTTTTTCCTGCTTGGTTTCTTTCTTTTTCGAGCGCATCGTCCCCTTCTCCTCTCGCCAGGCGACCATCTTCGACGGCAATGGCATCACCAGCATCGCCAGCATCGCCAGCATCGCCAGCGGCCCCAGACGGCCGCGATGCTGGCCCGCCGCGCTCACGCGCCGCCGCCAAGGGCTTGGCGCTGCTGCCGTCCACGGCGCAGCTCGAGGCCAACTACCGCATCGCCGCCGCCGCCGCCGCCGGCACGCTGCACCAGGAGGTCGTCGACGCGCAGGCCTGGGACGTGCTGACGGGGATGCTGTTCCTGCGGTGGTGCGGCGCCTTCTTCGTGCGCACCTTCTTCCAGCCGGACGAGTACTTCCAGGCGCTGGAGCCGGCGTGGCAGCTGGCCCACGGGCCGGCCAGCGGCGCGTGGCTGACGTGGGAGTGGCGGCACCGGCTGCGCGCGTCGCTGCACCCCGTGCTGTTCGCCGGCGTCTACGCCGCGCTCGAGGCCGTGCTGGGCCTGGCCCACATCGTCGGGCCCCTGCGCGCCCTCGTGCTCGTCGCCGCGCCGGGCCTGGTGCAGGCCGCCTTCACCGCGCTCGGCGACTACTACGTGTGGCGGCTGGCCGGCCAGCTGTACGGCCACGGCGACAATGCGACATGGGCAGCGGTGGGTTTCTCTTCTTTCTTCTTCTTTGCTTCTTTTCTAGTCGCCACTTTGTCTGTCGACGCCCCGCTGACAGCGCAGCTCTGGCTCTCCGTCGCCAGCCCCTGGCAGGCCTACACAGGCGCGCGCACCTTCTCCAACGGCCTCGAGGCCACGCTGACCATCGCCGCCCTGTCCTACTGGCCGTGGCAACTGCTGGCCGGCGCCGTGGACGCGAAGCCCGGCGTTCTCTCTGCCAACGGCGGCATCCGGCGGTGCGTGTTTTCGACATGTTCCATTCCAAGCCCCGTCCTGGCTGACTCCTCTCTCTCTCTAGCCTCCGCGTCTCCCTCCTCCTCGCGGCCACCGCCGTCGTGCTCCGTCCCACCAACATCCTCATCTGGCTGGCCCTCCTGACCATCACCGTGACGCGCCTGACGCTGGACGGGCCCGCGTCCTCGTCCTTCCTGGGCGGCGCCGTTCTCTTCCGCCTGCTGGCCGAGGCCGTCGGCTGCGGCTCCGTCGTCCTGGCCCTGTCGGCCGTCTCCGACCGGCTGTACTACGGCGCCTGGACCTTCCCGGCCTACACCTTCTTGGACATCAACCTGACCCGGGACGTGGCCGTCTTCTACGGCCGCAGCCCCTGGCACTACTACCTGTCCCAGGGCCTGCCGCTGCTCACCACGACGGCCCTGCCGTTTGCGCTGTACGCGCTGTACGCGGCGCTCGTCGCGGCCCCGCCGTCGGCTGAGACGGCAGCGAAGACGACAGAGAAGAAGGCGGCCGGCGCCATGGAGCCCGCGCGCCTCGCCAACACGCGCAGGGCCCTCGCCTTCACGGCCGTCGCCACCGTCGCGGCGCTCTCGCTCGTCGCCCACAAGGAGGTGCGCTTCCTGGCGCCGCTGCTGCCGATCCTGCTGGTGCTGGCGGCGCCGCACGCCGCCTCCTTTTTCACGACCGTCGCGGCCGCGATCGCCACCAAGACGGCAGGCGACGCGGCCAAATCGGCCACCCCGTCAGAGGGGCCCACCGCCACCACCACCGTCCTCCGCCGCAAGAAGCTGCTCGCGGTCGGCCTCGCCGCCAACGCCGTCCTCGCCACCTACCTGTCGCTGTTCCACCAGCCCGCGCCCCTCGGCGTGCTCACCTTCCTGCGCGCCGAGTACGAGCGCATCCACCACGACTGGCTCGAGATGCCCGCCGACCAGCTGCCCTCGTACGACGTGTACCCGGACTCGTTCTTGTCTGCGGCGCCCGGCGACGTCTCTGCGGTCACCTCCGACGGCGACGGCGACGAGCTGTTCGCCCTCTTCCTCGTGCCGTGCCACACGACGCCCTGGCGCTCCCACCTCGTGTACCCCGGCCTGCGCGCGCGCGCCCTCACCTGCGAGCCGCCGCTGGCCACGGCGCCGCGGTCGGCCGAGCGGGCGTCCTACCTCGACGAGGCCGACCGGTTCTACGCGGACCAGGGCCAGTTTCTCGCGACGGAGCTGTGGCCGCTGCTGGCAGAGGGCGCAGGCCAGAAACGCCGCCGCGGCGGCGAGCTCCCCCGGTACATTGTCGGGTTCGAGGGCATCGAGGACGCGCTGGCGCGCTTCTTCGCGTCCGACGACGCCGCGACGGGCGGCGCCGACCTCGGCGTGCAGGTGCCGCTGCGGCGCGCGTGGACCGGGTGGAACGGGCTCGCCAACGAGGACGCGCGGCGGCGCGGGTCGCTGGTGGTCTGGGACACGGGCGTGTACAGCAACGCCAGCCACCCCGACACCGAGCGGGCGTTTGACGAGTCCGACCAGCCGTTCGTGCTCTGGTAGGAAGAGGTGCTGCGAGCAGGAGGAGGAGACCCGTGTACAATATCGTTCCATTCTCTAGAATAGAAATATGTAAAATGCTATGTTTTGTCCAAAAAAGCATACACAACGCGCTTTTCTTTCTGTCTTTCCCTTTGCTTTTCTTTGTTTTGCCCTCTTCTCCTTTCCTCTTACCACGACAAAGAACTTCCTCGTCTGCCGCCAATTCCAGCCTTCATCCAATCCGCTCTTTGGTCTATCTCGAGACTCTCTCTGCCCTCGAGGTATCATTTCCCAGAAACGTATCATTACTTTTAATATCACTTCATGACTGGCCAAAAAAAAAATACAAAAATACAAAACCAAACTTTTGTTCCACAACTCCTTACAGCATGTAGCGGAACTCGGGGTTCAGGTCCTAAAATACGTTAGTCAAGGGAAAATAAAATCAAAAAGAGGGGGGGGGGAACACAAAAACATACACCCATCTCAGTCTTCTCGTAGTCGGTCAGGCCCACGTTGCGCACGGCCTTGTTGCGCCGGCGGTTCTCCATCACCAGCGCCGCATAGTACAGGCAGCACGAGATGGCGCTCAGGCTCGCGAAGCCGATGCAGATAGCGTAGCCCTTGGTGTACCGCGGCGCGTCCGTCGATATGAACGCGTACGTGGCGATGATGCCGCCGATGTTGCCAAAGCCGATCTGCCAAGCGATGCCGATGGCGCGCCGGCGGTGGCCGCCCAGGTTCATGCTGAACCAGCACACGATGACGGGCATAGCCGAGTACGTGCCGGCGCAGATCAGGAACAGCGCCGCGTACTCGGCGTGGAGGTTGTCGTGGATGGCCAGCAGCATCGAGAAGCCGACGATGGGCAGGCAGATGGGGCCGATGGTGAACAGGAAGCGGTGGCGCGTCAAGTCGGAGAAGTAGGCCACGATCATCGAGAAGCCAAAGGCCGTGGCCCACGGCGGCACGGAGTGCAGCTGCGTCTGGATGGTGCCGTAGTGGTACGTGGAGATGATGGCCGGGCTGAAGAAGGCGTAGCTGTACGCAGGCACGATGAGCCCAAAGTACATGAAGCCGCCCAGGATGATCTTGTAGTCGCGCATCACGGTCAGGATATCGCGGAACGTGACCTTGCGCTCGGCAGCGTTGTTGCCTTGGTCGGCGCGGATGCGTGCCTTGACATATTCGCGCTCGTCCTCGCGCAGCCATTTGGCCTGTTCGGGGCTGGGAGGGTTAGACGGCGGGCGACAAGCGAAGGGTGGGCAAAGCAGAGACAAAAAGGGAGCGTGTTGGCTTACAAAGAAGGGAAGGTAAACAGGAAGATGAAGCAGATGATGAACGAGGCGCTGCCCTCGAGGATGAAAATCCACCGCCAGCCGAGGTAGCCACGTATCCCGTCCACTGGAGAGAAAAGTCAGAATCTTAGCACCACGTCGAGATGGCGTTAGGGAAACACGGCTCTGGCCAGAAAAAAAAACGTACTCTTGCCGATGGCCGAGGCCAGCAGACCGCCAAAGGCGCCGGCCAGCGAGGTCGACGAGAAGAAGAAGGAGTAGCGGCGCTGGGCGTCCTCGCGGCGGTACCACATGCCCAGGAGGTAGAAGCAGCCGGGGAACATGCCGCACTCGAACAGGCCGAGGAAGAAGCGCGTGGCCAGCAGGCCGCTGAAGTTCTGGACCAGGCCCTGGCACACGGTGACGATGGCGAAGAGCATGCCGCAGCAGCTGAGCCAGACGCGCGGCGAGAAGCGCTTCAGCAGGATGTTGGAGCCGATCTCGAAGAAGACGTAGGGCACGAAGAAGATGGTCAGCGCCGTGTTGTACTGGACGCCCGTCAGGTTCAGGTCGTCGGCCAGGCCGAAGCTCTTGGCGTTGGCAATGTTGATGCGGTCCAGGAAGGCGACCAGGTACAGCAGGGCCAGGAAGGGCACGACGCGGAGGTCGATGCGGCGCATCAGGCGGGCCTCTGTGGTGTGCGGCGGCACGGGCACGTCGTTGACCGCCGGGCTGCTGCGGCGGATGTCAATGTCGCCAACGGCATCGTCGCCGTGTCGGACAGCGTTGTTGTCCGTACCAAAAGCGCTGGCTTCCTCCTTGGAGCCATCGCTAGGCTCTGCCGGCACGGCCGGGGCTGCCTTGAGAGTCAGGGATGCAGCGAGAGGAGAGGCAAAAGTGCAGATGATCCAAACGAAAAGAGAAAGAAGGAGAGCAATCTGGGAGATGGCTTACCCTTCTTGAAGAACATCTTTTGCAGCTCTATTGTGACGACGACGATCCCGAATGCAGATGTACAGGCACGGCGAGGAGGGATTGGCGAACAGGCAAGTAAAAAAAGGCACAAAAAAGCCAGAAGCAGACGACAATAGAAGGGCGATCGACGTTACTCCAAAGACGGCTCGAGAGTGCTGCTGGACGGCGACGAGGGGGGGGCGTTGCAATATATGGCGTAAATTAAGGTGTACCGTACCACAGGACAATGAAGAACCCTGTGTCCACCCACACGATGCGCGCGTGTGTTCCCTGGTTGCCCTGCGGAGAAGACGTATTGGACGGGAGTATTGGACGAGCGAGATGGCGAGGATGAGGAAGAGAGAGACAGAAAGCTAAACCAATACAACAACAGGAGAAGGTCAGGATCGAGAGACGGACACGATGGTAAGTAATCCTATGACTCCGTCGAAGAGCAGGCGCGGGAATAAACAAGGCAGAGGCCGGGGAAGGGAAGCAGCGGCGAGCCACGAGACTTCCTGGGCTGTTCGAAAAGGGAAAGGTAAGATAGAAAGAAGGTCGACGTGCAGGGCAGGGGAGGGAGGAGGGGGGGGGAGGGCGGAAGACCGGACAGGAGGAGTGCGGAGGCGAGGGAAGGGAAGGGAGGGGGAGGAAGCTAGAAAGGAAGGAGGAAAATACCGAAAGGGAAAGGGACGATGAGAAGACAAAAGAAGAAAACAAAGAATAAAAGAAGAATGCACCTCTGGTTGGAGGACGTACGGAGCAGAAGCAGAGTGACAGCGAGCAGACGAGCTGAGGCGGACAGAAGAGGTGAGACGTACGAGTAAACGAAGTATGTAAGATAAGTCCGTGTCGATCTGAGGTCGAGATGGGGGGTGGGCGTGGAGAAAAGGATGCCGAGGAAGAGGAATATACTTCGTAAGAGGAGGAGAGGGGGGGGGGAGAAGAGAAGACGCGGCAGAGAAGAGAGGATGATGGTCGTCGAAGGGTAGGGAGAAAAGAGAGACGGGGACAGCCGATAAAGGAAACTAAGACGTGGAAAGAAAAAAAGAAGAAGAGAGAGAAAAAAGAAAACGAAAAAGAGAAACCAAACCAAACCCGACGGACGTAAGAACACCTCGAGTCCGAAATGCAGATCACCGCGTCCCAGCACACGCCAGACCGTCAGAACGCGGCAGAGACCAGACGAAGACGGGAGCTCGCTGGCGAGAATCACTACTCGTTGATGGTCTCTTCTGAGACCGCATCTACGACGTACGGAGTACTCCGTGGTCTGCGAATATAGTCCCCATTTGACCATCTTGCGGACGCCATCTTGGCGATGCCCACATCTGCAGAGGACCTCCGAGGTTTCTCCCACAACGGACTCGGTCTCGTCCCTCTGGTCTGTCCTTTTCGTGTTAGTCAATGGCTCCGCCATCCTAGGCTGGGCGAGATCGGGGCTCCCGGCGGGCCTCTATAATTGTGGCTCCCGCTGTTTTCTTTTTTTCTTCTTTTTTTTCTTCTTCTCTCGTTCTTATTTCCATGTTCTTTTCCTTCGCACGCTCATCTCACGCTCGCCTCTCGCGCGCCTCTCACATGCCGCGCCTCTGCTTCCCCACACGGCGCGGAGGCAAAACAGAAGAGAAAAAAAACCCTCCCAGGAACAAAATGCCACCTGTGGCCACCGCACCACCGACCCATGCCCACAATTGCGGAGTCCTGCAGCGCGGGAAAACCAGCAGCGCATGCTATCGCAGAGACGGCGAGGCCAGCTAGGACGGAACAGGGCCAAGCGCGGTGCGGATGGGCGAGAAAGCGCCAAAGAAATGAGTCGACTTGCACCCGAAAGGGAAGAAAAGAGACCGTCTGCCACACACACACCGTCTTCTCAATCTCTTCTCCCCTTCCCTCGGACCCTTCTTTTGCCTCGTCCCATCAACAGAGTCTGGGAGTCATTCATGGCTTCCGGTATTCGGGGCAGACAAGAGCTGCTGACCCACTGCATCGCTTCTTTCTTTCTTTTATTCTTTTCGTTTTTTCTTCTTTCTCGGCTGGTGTTTCTGTGCCTCTTCTCCCTTCCTCCGCCGATCCTTCTCTGGCCCCTTCTTCCCATTGGGTCCCCGGTTCCGGGTTGTCGTATAGCGCTGGTGACCACAATTTGCACCCTGGTCTGTAGGTTTTGTGTTCTCTTCTCTTTGTGTTTTCTTCTCTGTGGTCGTCTCGTTTCCGGCCATCCCGTGGCCCAGCCAGAAACGACATGCTCGTAAAAAGCACGGGACCCAGCACAGATCAACCGGCCGCAAATGCCGAGTCCGAAGCCGCGAGCTTCTCTACGACGTAGCAGCCACAACAGAGTAGCACTCGTAGAAACTTCGCGGGCAATACTGTCCTTTTTGGAGCCATCTCTAGCTGCGGAAGCCGTATAACGAGTACAGAGTAGCTTTGGACGCAGCTGCTGACGAGGCGGCCAAGTTGCAACGCCGCATCTCGCCTCCGATTCTTATTTCAACCGCTCGCCGTCTCCCTCCTCTCCCTCTCTCTCCATCTCACTGCGGCAACGGCTGCGATGCATGTAAGACGAAGATTACCGGCATCTCAGCGGGTGGCTTCCTTTTCCCTCCTTCCTTTCTCTCCCGCCTCTCCCGGTGATGTCATTGGCTGCTGCTGCTCCTCTCATCCCGTCTTTTCTCTTACTCTCCTTTCCATGTCGCTCGCTCAACCGCTCCTAGGCTTTTGTGGCTTGCTTCTAGCCCTCTTAGTTTCTTGGCTTCCTAACCCTTTCCTCTCGTCGTCTCCTCCCAGAGCCTCATTCTCCAACCAGGACCCCAAAATATGAACGCCGCAGAGGACGACTGGGAGCAAAGAGGGGCTTTTGGGGTAAGATCGCGGTGCCACGATTTGGAGACTCGTGAGACGTCGCCACGAAACACGAAGAGCCGACGGGCAGCTGGCACCTCTCCAAGAGTCTCTGGGAAGCAGGACGGTTACGACACGTTAAGAGCGCCTGTTGTTTGTTTTCACTTGTCTTTGTTTATCACATATTTTTTAATATCCTTTTTTGAATTATTGCTATCTCACCTGCATCTCTCTTGACCTGCATGTGTCTCTTGATTATATATTCGAGGTAGGAGGAACGGGCAAATCCCGGTGATTATGATACGATGGCACACTATCGCTGCCAATCTGACGTGGCCGAGACTGCGGCCTTGGTAATTCCGTTTCGACCGATTTGTTGCCGCAAAACATCAGGTGGCATCAGCTCGGTGGCGGCCCAGAAGAGCTGCAGCTCAGTAAGACGCCGCATCAGTTGCCGCTGTCACGAGCAGCCTCTTCGTGTTTCGTGATGACGTCGCACGAGTCAGGTGCCAGCTGCGCGTACGAGCTGCTACGCTGATCAAACATTGGTTAAGAGAGGCAGTATAACGAATGTATGGCCGTACGTGAAATGTAAGCATATCTTCAGCGACGGCGTACTGTGTATTGCGTATGGAAGAAGAACAACTGTTACGCAGGGGACAGGCACAAGGGACGACGTTGAAGGGGCATGCATCATCGAGGTGACGTTAGAGATGGGTGGGTAAATGCTAGGAGGGACCGTTGGATCGGCTCGGGAGCAAAGGAGATCAATGGGAAGCTAACGCAAGGCCCGCCCGGGGAGAGATCGGATCTGAATCTGGGTAACGCAGACGAGAAAGAAGGACACAAGAACAGAAGAGGAAAGGGGGAGAAACAGGAGACAAGGGGGGGTGGAATGGCGAGATCCAGGTAGCCGGGAATGACAATGGATTAAGCTTAAATTCGCTCGGCTTAACATCGTAAAAAACAGGAGACCAGAGGAGATCTCGTTTGGAACGGTAGATCCGGCTTGTGCGAGTACCAGGGGGAGAAGATCTGGGGGAAGAGATGGCGCGAGCCTCTTGCGTTTGATGCGCGAGAGGAGGAGGAGGAGGAGGAGGGCCCTTATCGCGGGATGCGGAAATGTCGAGATGGCCGAAAGAAGCCGACGAAACCCGCAGCGGAAATCTGCCGTGCGCCGAGCCTTTTTTTAAGCCGCGCGCCAGCACGCCGCGATGGCCCGGACTAATATGCACACTAGCAAATACACAGGTGGTATAAGAGAAGGTGCATGCACTTTTTTCCCATTTTGGCAGACGCATTGAGTGAAATCCGGGACGCATGTTTTTCTGTCCATGTGCAGAAAAGGGGGAACCCGGAAAATCGACATATGTATATGTGCAAGCCGAGACGACGGAATGATGCCGGCTATAATATGGACACCGAAACAGAAACAGCAAGGCGCTGGTGCCACGAGAAAGACAACAAGAACGAGAATAATAACCAAAAAATAAGAAGCACGAGACAAAAACCACGATCCCCCCACGACTCTTATTAGGGTATATATATATTCAATTATGCGCCACGCTCTTCCCCGGTCTTCTATTGCTCCGGTCCTCGCCATTTCGCCGTTGTCAGCCGTCGTTCCTCCACCCCCTCGTCACCGGTACTCGGCTTGGGGGGAATGCTCAGCTTGGGGCAGCTCCTGGTACGTCTGCTGGAACTGCGGCTGCTGGAACGGCGGCTGCTGGAACGGTGGCAAGCCCCCCGCCGGCAGCTCGACCGGCGGCGTCCATGACTCCTGGCCCGGCGCCTCGTTTATCGGCGTCTCGTTTACCGGCGCCGAGGTTGCGTAGTAGTACTTCTGCGCGGCGGGCGAGCCCACATCGGACGCCATCTCCACGGGCGGCGAGCCCCCCGGCAGCGGGATGCCACCGCCGCCCGCCTTGGCCAATGCAGCTCGCCGGTGCCGGAAGAAGAAGAAGAGGAGCGCGCCGATGAGGGCGAGGGCGCCCAGGGCCGCGCCGATGCCGATGCCCGCCTTGGCGCCCGAGCTGAGACCGCCGCCGCCGCTGCTGCTGCTGCCGTCGTTGCCTTCGCTGTCACCGCTGCTAGTCGAGCCCGACCCGGCCGCGCCCGTGTTCGTGGTCTTGGCCGTACCCGTGCTTGTCGTCTTGGTCGTGCCCGTGTTCGCCGCCTTCGAACCGCCCGTCGACGACTCGGACGTAGAACTACTCGACGACTCGGACGTGGACGACGGGAAGTCTGTCGAGTGGTAGCGGATGCGCAAGCCGAACGCGTTCAGGCCCGGTTGTTCCGACGCCGTCGACACTACCTCGCCCTCGCCGATGATGCTGGTCGTGTAGACAAAGACCTCGCCGGCCGCCAAGGTAAGCGTGCAGAGGTCTGTCGTGTACCAGGGCCAGTCCGTTGCGGTTTGGCAGGTGTAGCCGCTGGAGAAGAGGGCGAAGTCAGTTAGAACCCCCCGGCCAAACCCTCACCCCCTCCCCCCCCCCCCAAAAAAAACCGCCAGAAAGAACCCCAAAGCATAATATATCATACCTAGGACAACATGTAGCGCGCGTCTCGCCGCCGACGACGCTGGAGCACGCCTGTTCGTAGCCCGCTGGGCAGACGCCGGGCGAGAAGTAGTTCGCCGTAGAGTCGCTCCATCCCGACGGGAAGCAGGCCGACGAGCTGGAGTCGACGCCGAGGTGGTAGAACTGGCACGGGGCGAGGCTCGTGCCGACCTCGCACGTCAGGTCCGTGTAGTCGAGCTTGTAGAGGTTGACCGTGCACGACGACGCCGGCGTGAACGTGGTGGTGAGGGCGGGCGGAGACGTCACGACTGCGGCCATGGCTGCGGTATTGTATTGCCCGCTGGGAGCGACTGCGGGCTTCTCTCCCTGCTTGCTTCTCCGTCCCTGTCTTGTTGTAGCCTTCCCTTTCGCGATTGTTTCGAGGCTGTCGCTGCCCGATCCTCCTGTAGGGCGTTGTCTTGAGAGGGGGGCCTCTAGTTTTATCCACTGATTTAGCACAGGATGATCTCGATCATTCAGGGCATCAGCAGAAAGAAGAAGAAAATTAAGCAAGTAGAAAAAGAGGCTGCAAAAAAATAGGGTTGCCAGACGCTTACATCGTAGGGACAAGAAGGAGAAAGAGAGGACAAGGTTGTTATCTCCTCCACTTTTACTCCGTACGGAGTACGGCCATGCTGCTCCTCGTTCTCGTATACAAGTACAAGTATTTGGCATTAAGCTCTCACTCATTCTCCACTCCCTCGCGCAAGTCCCCCCAGCCCCTGTTCACTATGGTCGCGACCATCACCATCTTGTCTTGCACCAAGCCAAATACAGCAGTTGTAGCACGCAGGAGTGACTTTATAATACAGCAGAGGTGCTGCAATTGCAGCAGTCGCAACATATTTGTCCAGGTTTCGACGCCAGTCGCCTGCCATTCTTCGGATCCTTCGCGCCTTTTGCGGCCACAACCCGGTCACAGTCGCGTGTTGGTATTGGCTGAAAGGGTTGCAGATTCAATTTCCTTCCACGTCTGAAACGGGTGGAAAGGGGGCGGGTTGGGCGGAGCAATTACCGTCAACCTGGTCGCATGCTTCCATGCCACAAAGCACATCATCATAAAAAGGAGGGAGGCTTCTTCTTTTCGACCGTTTGTGGCGTTATTGCCAACGGCCCCTTCCATGCCTTCTTCGACCTCGTCTCGCTGGCTGGCTCTCGCTGTCTTGTGTGGCAGGGCCTGCCGCAGGGCCGCCCCGGTTGACCCAAAGCCCCCTTTTCCTCTGCCCGCTTCCAAATACTCGGGGCTAAAAACGGGTAAGGCGGGGCGGGTAGGGAAGGGGGTGTGGAGGGAAAAGCTGCCCAAAGTCACCACTGAGGAGAATAGGGTGGCTATACTGTGGCAGTGGGAGGCGCCTCGCGCCGCTATTGGGTGCAAGTGTGCGCATTTTTCGACCGCCGTTCGTTGAGCGAAACGAGTTGGACAACACAGCATTGACATTGTCAACCCAGAAACTCATTGCAGGGGCTCCACAAGAACGGGGATGCAAGACAAAGAAACTCACAATGAGACATTCGCTTCGGCAACGGAGGAAGAGCTGACGTGATGTCTCTGCACGTGGCTGCTCTTCTTCATCCGCATCTTTATTTTGGCCGTCTCTCCGAGACTATTGTACAAAGGCATCACCGTCGTCACAGCCTCGGATTCCTGACCGAGAGGACGAGGCCGGCCGCAAAAACAAGGGGATCCAGACAGTCTCTCGGCGGGCTCCCTTCATCCGGTCTTTTCTTGCGGTCGTCTGAAGCCCTTCGCAAGAAATAGGGACAAAGTGCTAATGACGACCAAGAGAAACTATGAAGAACGTCTTCTGGTAGGGTAGCAAATGCTGTCATCGTACTCCGTGCTGCTATTCGAGCATTCATTCCAAGGCCGCGATAAGCTTACTTTGACATCCAAGGCGGATCAAAAGTAACATGAAAGGGCAATGTTTGACACCTTTTTTGTTCCAGTGTTGATGTGTCTAAACAATCATATTCAAAAAAAAAATCTCATGTCTTTCTCTGAAGACAACCGTAAAAATATAGACAACAAAAAGGGGGGAGGTGGTAATGGAACATAAAAAGTAAACCAAAAAAGGTAAAACAATTAAAACTCCATTTCCTCGTTCCTCACAAAAATCCGTCTTGAACGTTTCAAAACCGTCGTTTGGGGTATCCTTCATCGCGGACACACCGCCCAAAAAAAAAAAGAACAAGAGAAGAAGAAGAAGAAGGGGGAAAAAGCTAATGTGTAAAGGTTGGGAAGGGGGAAAATATAGTCGTGAAGTTATATAAAACATGGGACAAAAACACCAAGATACCGTTTCCCTGGAAAGATATATCTCCCTCGTGGGAAGTAAGCGAACCACCTTTGGATGGCTACCCAGCCAGTCTCCTCAGTCCCGCCGTAAAATAGTTTCCATTCCCCAGTTTGATCTCGTCTCCCCCAGAAACTCGCTTTTAATGGTGTTGTTCCCGTCTTGTTATGCTTTTAGTCGGTTTTATCGCAAAAATGCAAAAGCGCTCATAGAAGGATGCAAGAAGAAGAAAAAAGAGAAACACAAAACAAAAAACAAAAAAGACAAGGTTGGCCGGAGACAACTAGATAATCACTAGGACGATTTCTCGTTCTCTTCGGCAACCCGATCTAGATCCAAACTCCTCCCCCGGATGATGCCGGACAATGTTGACGTCGATGCAGACTGGTCGGTCGGCGACGGCGACTTGTTCCGGCGTTGTTCCGCGGTTTCCTTGGCCTCCCTGTACTTGTTCTTCAGCCAGCCGGTGAGCTTCCCTCTGTTCTGGTCGTCTTTGCTCTCTCCTGTGGTACTGCCGGTGGCGCTGGAATCCTGCGACGCCTGCACTTCGGCGTGGGCGAGTGCCAAGTCCGATGACCCGCTCGCTCCAGTCAAAGAAAGCGTACCTACACCCGCCAGGGAGGGACCACCGCTGCCAACGGAGCTGGTACTGATGCCTGCGTGCGCATTCGATCCGAGGCTCGACCCGGGTCCAGGCGGGATAGAGACCGCGCTCAGGTTGCTTGTAGAAGGCAGGGGCCCGACTGATTGTGGTGCGATGGCTGCAGCCGGGGTTGGCTGCTGCATATCGTCACGTCGTCTTGACAAACGCCAAAGTCGTTTCTTTGTCTTTTCCGGCGGCTCGTTGTGAGTCTCATGTATATTCCCGGCTGCAGCCTCATCAACTTGGTCCAGATCCGATCCTTCATTAAACGAGCTGTGGAGTGATGTGGGAGGCGAGTTTCTCTGTGGCCGGAGCTTGGCGTCGTTTGCTTGTGCAGTCCCGGTGGCAGCGCCGGGAGTCGGCGTTGTGGTTGCTGTGGTCGCAGCAGATGGGACCTGAGAGACGCGAGGCGTAGACTCGTCGGCCCCATCTGGGCCAGGAGCAACACTTTCTTTTCGATGCGACCAGGATTCATCCGGAGTAAGACCCCGGGCAGTGGAGGTGGCGGCTGGCTTTGCATGTTCTTCAAGGGGGTTGGTGGTGTGCTCGTAGTTGGGAGATGCGTATGCAGAGGACGAGGGCAGAGATGCCGTGGAGCTCTGCGCACTTGGGTTTGCACTGCTCGGCAACTTCTTCTTTTTGAGTTTGTTTGGTTGGGGTCGCAGTTCGCCGGTGCTTTCGCTCGTGGACGAGCGCTGGAAAAGCTGAAACCGTCTTTCTCTAGACGGGGTGATTGTGCTGGCTTCGGCCGTCGTGGGAGCAGCGAGCGACGTTCCCGGCGACACTGGTGTGGCAGGAGATAATCCCAAGCCCGGCACTGGCGCTGCCTGCGACGTTGCCGCAACTATCGTAAATGGGTCCGGAGTGATGGCATCATCAGAAGGGGTCACGACCTCTGCGACGGATTCGACAGTAGGCGTCGCTTGCGACGTGGGGTGGGGATTGATCGGAGTCAAGGGAGAGACGGGACTGCCGCTCGGGTCCGTCCGGTTCGCAAATCGACCGGGTCCAAGGCCTGGTGATCTAGCCGGCAAGGTGTTACTGCGGGAGAGTCCTCCGGCACCAGTGCTTGCACTTGTCGTGGGCGTCGTCGCTATGGCAGGACTGCTGCTGCGGGGCGTTGCGGCGTGGCCAACGTGGTTGTTGCCGGCATTGTTGTTGATCGAGTTCCGCGAGTGCTTCGAGTTGCGCGACGAGGTTGAGCGGTTGCGACGAATCTTACCGTCCCTAGCAACGCTCTCGGCGCCGGCGCTGGCATTTGAGGCCGTGCGAGTCACACCCACAACACCAGCCCCCTCCATAGCAACACCTGGGGTTACAGGAGGCGTCCCTCTTTGGACTTCCTGGACGGTCCTCTCGTCAGCCGCGGTGCCGTGCATACCAATCAAGAAGTGGTCTTGGTTCTCGATGAGGAAGATCAGCACGGTTTGATTAAGCCGGTATTCCTCAGGGGCCATTGCGTGAGACGGATGTGATAGGATGCCCGGCTGAAAAATGGCAGCAAGATTCTGTGAGTTCATGCGATTTATGTCGGCTTTGGCGGCAAAGACGGCCAGCAGATCGAGGATGTAAAGCAGAAGCTGGCGGTTAAGCGGTGGCAACTCTGTGATGAGGCCCTGGTACTGGGCGATGGCGACATTCAAGTCGAAGCCGTCGAGGAACTGCGGGCCATCTGTGTCGCTGGAACCTTGCCTGACTGCGTGGCGTAGAGGCTCCCGGAAGCGATCGTACAAGTCGAGGGGAACGACAGGCTCGGGTAGATCGTTCAGGTAACGACGCAGGACATTTGCAGCGTCGTGGACGGTGTAGCCTGTCCAGTAGAGGCCCTTCCCATAGCGGTCGGGAGAATCGAAAGCGAGCTTGAGCTCTTTGATGCGCTTCTCCGAGCCGCTGAGTCGGAAGATGCCTTCAACTTCGGTTGCTATGATGGGGTCTGTCAGCACAAACAGGCCTGCGATTGTCTGGTTCGTCTTTACAGCAGGCCTCGCAACTCACCCCTCTCTTTGAGGAAGACGCCGCATTTAGCGACCACGATGGGGACATAGCCGTAGATGTAGTTCCTGCCGTTCTCGTCGACCAGAGAAATGGCGACGTTTGCGTATGTGATGCTTTGCCGCAGAGGCACGCCAAAAATGCCTCCTGGTTGTTGTTCTGTGGGGAAGAAAGCTGTCAGCGCCATTCGTTTCCTCTGTATTGCAATATTGCAGAATTATGCCTCCACGCCAACTCTTGAACCATCCCTTCCTCGCGTATCGCAGATACAAAAGTTTCCACTGCGCTTCCCCATCCTCTTCTAATTCCCTTGCTTGCTCGGGAGTGGCCGCCATAAGAGATGCTGTGCAACTTTTCTAGCCTTGTCGCCTCGACTTTCACGGTGGGACAGGCAGCGTGGCGCATGGCTAGTGCCACCATATTTCTTTCGGATGACGGAAATATCGGCAGTAGAACTGGGTAGTCGCAGGATGCAGAAGAAAGCGTGTTCGAAGAGCCGGGTCTCAGATCAACGACACCCGTGCCGGCTCAAAAGTGGAGGGGAGGCTGCAGGCGACCTCCGCAGGTGGACGCGCAATTTCGTCGCAATAGCTTGACGTGGACGCAATGTCCGGAAAGACGCAAGAGGCACGCAATGCAAGGCATAAAACCACCGAGGGAGAAACGGGATTAAAGAAACAAACAAACAAACAGGGAAAAGTGTATTTACCTCGCGTATCTTGGTTTCTAGATTGCAGTTTGAAGCCCTTCCACCACGACTTGAGGTCGCGCTTGCTAGGCGGAGAGGCGGCGCTGGGCGCAGCAGCTGGCGATGGAGAAGAAGGAGATTTCGGCTGGTGAAGAGCATTCGGGGTGAGTGGCTGCAATGGGCCAAGCGACGCAGGAACGTGGTGCGATCGTTGTGGCGGCTGGGCCAGCTGCTGCTGCCGGTACTGTGGTTGGTTTTGCTGCTGCTGCTGCATCGTGCGAGTTTGCGGCGCCTGATGCAGAGGCTGGGAGGGCGCGCCAGACTGGAAGCCCGGCGACGTCACCTGGTGGTCTGGGAGAGGAGGGCCGGAAGCCGTCATTTTGCAATGACGACGACGGCTGGGCGAAGGCGACAAAGGGGGAGCCGAAAGTCTAGGACAGTAATCGGCGGGACGATGCTGCTCGAGAGGGGCCTAAAGAACCGCAGTTCGCGAGGCAGAAGTGGGAGTCGCCCAGGCGGAGGCGGCCAGCTTGGCAGCGCCGCGGGTGTCTAGCTCGTGTGGAGGTGGAAGCTGTCGCGAAACGGCGGCGTGGCATATGCGAGAAAACAACAGTCGGAAGAGGTCGCTGGCGGCATAGACATTCGCGAAATTCGCAGGATTCGCAGGATTCGCAGGATTCGCGCGGCTGATGATGGTCGAGGAGCAAGGTGATCGTGCGGGTGCTGCGATCCGTCAGGCGAAATTTGGCGACGGCAGAGGCTCGGCCGAGAGAGAAATCGCAAGCAACGCAGGAGAGAGCTGGACAAATGCAGGGCGATGGCGGCCGTCGTGAATCGAGCGCGCGAAGAAAAGGAGGACACGCAGAAGACGAAGGCGGCAGAGCGAGGAAGTCGAAGCGCGCGCGACCGAGCGCCAGGAGACGAAACGTTGGGAACGTCGCGACAAAATGGGGGGAGGGGAGTCAGCGAGCGCAAGCAATGGTCGAGGGCGTGCGAAAGCAGATTCCGAAAAAAGACGGGGCGGGGGGGTGGCGGGCGGCGGCGTGGTGAGGGCGCAGAGAAGAGAGGATGCAAAAAGAAACAAACGAAGACGAGGAAGAGAAGAAGAGAGAAAGAGAAAAAAAAAGTGAAGCGAGCGCGAGGAAAGGCTGAGGTACGAGTCGGAGGGAAACCCGAAAAATTAAAGCAGCAACGACCGAGACGAGAGAGTCGAGAGGGTAGGAGCAGAGGCAGACGAAGGGAGACACAGGCAGGAGAAGGAAGGAGCTACTGCGGCCAGCACTACGCTATTATTGGCGGCGGAGGAAAGAAGGTTGCATCGCCGCCGCTGCCACTCCTGGGTGTGCAGGGAGGTGTCTTTGGGGGAAGGAGCGAGGGGAAGGGGCGCGCAGTCGGCATCAGGAAGAAGGAGAGTGGCGGGTGGAAAGAGCGACTCGCAGCGCAGCGCAACGCCTTCCCAGCGGCATTACTCGTAATTATGCGACAGCCCAAGGGCACTACCCGTGATTGGGCGGCGGGCCGGGGGGCGTGGAACGGGGAGACGTACGGAGTAGTGCGCTAGGGGGGATATGAGGACGCAGAGGGCGAAGAAGCCCGTTCCAGGCCAGAAGCGCAGGTGCTGTTTTAGTGCACCTCTTGTTGCTAAAATAAAATAAAACCGGTCTTCTAAAATTGGGCAGCACAGCAGGCGGTGGGCCGCTCTTTCCTGCCTGCAAAACGAGTCACTTCTGATATCTGGAGGCATCTCAGGTATCTTACTTTTGTCGCTCTTTCCTCTTTCTTTATCTGGCTCCTTCTCTTGCGGTGAGACACAGACAATCTCCCCTGCCGATTTGGTCTAGGCTCGCGGCTACGAGCAGGCGCCTTCCTCACGGTCTGTATTACGGAGTGATGCTCGTATCATATATGCATCAATCCGAGCGTCGGGCACTGGGCGGCGCCCGTCCCAGGCCTAGCGTGCAGAGGAGCCCGCTGCAGCGGTGGAGATGGCTGCCAGTGTCAGATGCCCTGGCTATTTTTTTCCTTTGTCTGCAGCGGCTGCGACGGCGCCTGTGGCTCTCTCGTTCTCGTTTGCGTGCCATCCACAGATGACTATTTTATTTATAATTTCCCCAGTTTTTCTCGTTTTTTTTTTGGGTAAAGTGGTTAAGTCGGGGCCCACCAAGAATGGCAAAAACGGCCGCCAAGACCAGACGACGCGACGACATGGGACATAAGAATAAGAAATAAGAAACAAATAAAAGGAATAAGAGCTAAGTCAGAGCATAAGAGCTAGGAGCGAAACGGGGAGGAGAAGACCCTTCTCTGGGCGGGCCACTGCGCAGGCGGCGGCTGGCGCTCCACATGGGCAGAAGCAAGACGCAACGGGCCCTGTTCTGCGCGCTCTGTGCCCTCGAGACCGTAGGCTGCGGCCTGCTGCTGCCGTCGGACGCAAGGGCAGCAAGGCGCCTGGGTCACGAGGGCTCAGCGGGGATCGCCAGGTCGCCATATGATGTGTCGATCCGCTTGGGGGGGGGGGGGGGGGGGGGGGGGGGCGGGGGGGGTGCGGGCGGGGGGGAGGGGGGGCCCGCGCGGGGGCCCGCGGGCGGGGGCGGCCCCCGGGGGC
>WNYD01000259.1:0-31134 GCA_021396205.1 Sporothrix brunneoviolacea
CATGTCGCGCGCCTCGCTGTCGGGCGCGCGCACGCCGCTGGGCCGGCCGCGCAGCTCGCTGGGCGGCAGCCTGCACGGGCACTCGATGAGCATCAGCGGCGGGCTCGTGCCCGAGGACGAGGTGGACACGAGCGAGTACCGGACGCCGAGCCGGCGGGGCACGTACTCCAAGTACGAGATCGACGCGGCGCTCGGCGGCGGCGGCTCTGGCATTCCGGGGCCTAGCGGGATCCCGGTGCCGGGCAGCCGGCGGCAGAGCGGCGGTGCGTCGGTCGGGTTTGCGTCGTCAACGAGCCGGCGAGCCAGCACGAGCACGAAGTAGCGCGGGAGCAAGCAGCAGCCTCGGTTCTGTTTTTTTTTTCTTTTCTTTTGCCTGCATTTTTTCTTTTTCTTTGTTTCATTCATCACTCCCCAGATACCACCCTTTTTGTCTTTTTTTTTCCTTACATCATCATTTTGCCATGGAGTTTTTTTTTTTTCTTTCTTTCTTCTATACCTTTTTTACTTAGCCCTTCCTCTTTTCTTCCCTCTTTTTGAGAAGATGCCAGGGCTATAATACACGTACCACACGTTCTTTTTCTCTCTCGTTTTCTTTTGTTTTCTTTTGTTTTCTTTTGTTTTCTTTGTTGATGGACGACGGTGGGACTTGGGTTTTGGGACCAGACTTTTTTTGTTACACGCGGTGCATGGCTATCTTTTGCATGAGAGCAAACAACTACTACTACTACTACTATCATCTTTGTTAGCCTCCTCTCCTTTTTTTCGAGTTTTCTTTTGTTCATATACTCTGTTGCAAACTGCTTGGTGAGAAAAGAGAGAAGATACCCACATATTATCATGCCATGTGCCCTGCGGACAAGAGTGAGTGGTATTGCTCTGTAGACTTGCACATATTCTCTTAAACAAAGTCATGGCAGACCTTTGACCCCTTCTCTTGTCTGGTCTGATCGACCTCGGAGATGCTTCGTATATCTAGTATTAGATAGTAACCTTCTATTATTTAACTATTAGTCTACTACTTTGCTTCTTGGAGAGACAAAAATCGGCTTTATTTGCAATTCCTTTTCTTTATACAGTATGGTTTACATATTTCCCTTTATTTTATTTATTTTTGCCCTCTCCGTTTTCTTTAATCTTACGTAGATATCTTCGTCCCCAGCACGCCGTCCAGATAAATTGAATGTACATTTGTCGTCTACTCCGTTGTGAGCCTAGATCCATCAGAACCTGCAGCAAGACGAGAAATAGAGCAGCGCCTTCCGCCGGCCTACAGTTTTATGAGGCGTTTCTTTCTGTTTGCTGTTTCTATTTTTAAAAAGGCAACTCGGCACGAAATCAAATGCGGCGGATATTTTCGCCTGGCCCTGGCTTTCCCGCCTGGACGGGGCAAAAGAATGTAGACAGGTCATATATCCGCAGCTATTTATTTGTCTCTTTTACGGAATGAACCGACCGGCATGCTTCCACTGGCTTCTCTTGCATGGTGCCATTATCTACAACGGCAGCCTCTCAGAGCCGCCCTTGACAAGTGGCATGAACGGGGAGATGGAGATGGGCGATAACAGACGAAGGGAAATACGTAAAGACAGGAGACGAAATAGGACGAACGGAAGTTCCCCAAATCAATGCAGCGCCAGCAACGGCAAACAGCGTTTCTCTCGTCACGGTAGGGGGGAACCAACAGTCTTCAGATATCTTACAAAGACCATGTAAGGAGGCACTCCTCGATTCCTGTCGAGGCGACGTGCATCTTGTCTTGGTTGTTCAGTGAATGCCCACGCACCAGAAGGAATGAAGACAATACAACACGAGCAACCGGCACGACAGGCAGGGGTGACGAAAACCAGGCGGACAAGCCGTTGGGGATCTGCGATTCTCTTCTCGCCTTCGGTGGCAGCTCCTGCGGCGAGTTTCGGTTTCCTGAAAAACGGCGCTAATGCAGAGCGGCAATAATAATAAAATACAAGCGACGCATCTTGTGTGTTTGAGCGCCGCCATTTCTGGCTTGCCGGCCTGGCCTGGACTGGCCAGTCTTTTGTTCTCATTGTATTTTTTCCCCCCCTGGAGGAGACTGAATAATACTGCGGGCTCGTGCTTTGTGACGGGTGGGCAGTTGTTAGCGTGGTTTCCTGCCGCCGGGACAACGGCGATCGCTTTTCTTTCTCCCTGCGGTGCTCCCTGTGCCTTTTTTATGGGCTCCATCCCCAATTGTTGAGAAACGAGGACGGTCCCATAAAAAAAAACAGAAACCAATTAAAAAAATACCACAAATGACGAACGCACATCCTTCCCTTCCTCCCCAAAGCGAGAAGGTAAAGGCGTGTTTGATCTTACCGCGTAGTTATCTTACCGACCATCGCTGCCGCCCTGGTCGCCCTTCCCTCTCTCTTTTGTCACTTCCACAGATGGCAATTGCGATCCCGGGCTTTAACTTCCCCATTGAGGAGAGAGATGCTGGCGATTACGCCGTATTGCCTGTCCCGCCCGTTGCATGCGCCCGCGCCAGAGAAAGACAAGCAAGCAAGAAAGAAAGCCTCCCCCTGCCCGCAGCTAAGGCTTATCGGGCTAAGATAAGGACGCAAGGCGCGAACTTTGTTGGGAGCCATGCTTTTCTTTGGGGCGCAAAACGGAGCCCGCACGCAGACTCCGTCGGCAAGCCTACGCAGTAGCTGCGTGCCAGCTGCATGCACTTACTGCGCAGCGTGCATCGTTCGTTACGTTCTGGAAAGCCAGAAGTTAAAATAAAACAAAAATCGCCGAGATAAAGGCAGGCGCGATCGCGTTGCGCTTTCCCCCTCTGCCGATACGACATAATACGACACGACTATCTTGCGACAGAACGACTGGATGGCCGAGCAGGCCAATCCTGTTCAACGGACGGTCTGGACAGAGGGCAGATAATAGTTGGGGGCCCGTAAGAAAAGATACAAAGGTACCAGGCTACATAGGTACTTGCATTGGTGTGCGAAACGAGACATGGACTTCTTCGGCGTCCGATGGCATTTGTCCTGTTTGGGGAAATTGGCGTTTGCTCGCTCTTTCCTCATCAATCCGCCCCCTGCTCCTACCCCCCTGCCCTGCCGTCGGGGTCGTCAAAACGGCCCGGACAGACGAAGAAGAGAAGGGCAGAGCGCAGAAGTGGTGGCATAGCCGGACACCGACCAGATTGTCTCTATCGTAAAAGGTGCGCAGTGATCGGTGAAACCTGCAAGACAGCGATGAGTTCCTGCTCGTCAGCTCGTGGCGTATTGCTGTCTCACGCAGCTGGATCTGACGAGGGAGGTTACAATCCTCCTTCCTTTCCCGGTGTTGCCAGCTGTTCGTTCCGTTCTTTCCGTTCTTGCCGTCCTCTCCTGGCTGCTCGTTGGCCGTGTTGTTCTCGCTTGCCTCTTACTCTTGCCTCTCCCTCGTCCTCCCCTTCGCCTCCCAGGCGCTTGCGCTCTCTTTGGTCGACTGCGTTTTTTTTCTGCCTTCAACGTCCCCCTTCTCTCCGCAGTTAGTACTCCGTTCACAACGACCTAGCTTCCCCAACGCTCCAGCTCCGTTCTTGCTTCGTTGGGCCGCCCCGGCAGCGTTCGGTTGGCTGAATCGACGGCGTTTGGGAAACTGGGGGAGGAAGGCACGAAGGACAGATGGGCAGGACCCACAGTACTTTGGCGGTACTTGTCTTGCCTCGCAGCAGCCGTGCTCTAGAGCCTGCCAGCGGCCCTGCTGGAGAAGCCAGTAATCGCCTGTCGTCACCACCCTGCGCTCCCGGTTGGGGGTCCATAAATTGCAATTTCCCGTCCTTCCCCAAGGGGTTCCACCCGGCTGAGTCCCCACCCCCTGACAACGTGCTGTCCATTGATCGCGAAAGGGGCAAGGAGCAGGAGAGGAGGGCCTTCCTAAGACATGTAGCCTCAAAGTACCCCTTCCTTCCCTCCGTTTTCCCAGCAACCGCTAGAAAGCTCTAATTCCTGCAACGCCAAAAACGAACAGGTCTCGCGTCTGGCGTCTCTTTTCTTCTTCTTCTGAGCCTTTCCTTTTCTTCCTCGTGTCGATCGTCCGCACATCTTCTCGGGTTCTCTCTCTCTCTTTTTCTCCTCTTTTCCTCTGGCATTGCTCCTCTCTCCTTGCCACTTCGCACATAAATCAAGAAAGCAGGACCTCGTCATCCTGGGAAGCCCTGTTTCTTCCTCCAGTACCTTTTATTCTTTATTTTCTATTCTCTACCCTTGCTTCTCCCGTCTCCTTCTTCGGTTCTTGTAATAAACAGCCTGCTCTTTTCTGCATTGGCCCTTCTGCATACGTCTCTTATTACACCTTCGCGGCGGATGTCTGTCGCTTGCATCTACTCGTGCTCCCTTCGTTCATTGATACCCCTACAGTTTGAAGCGTCTCTTCCTCCTCGAACATAGAGCGGCTGTCTGCCAGCTTGCACCAACGACGATACCGCATCGACGATACCGCATCGACGTCACTTCCCTGCGACTCGTCTCCCTCTCCCGCGCCTCTCGGCCTCGGCCCCTCGATCGAGCTCCAGGGCACCGTCTATGACCTTATCACTCCCTCTCGTCTCCACTTCACCATGACGGAAATCAACGGCCACGGCGCCAATGGCGTCGCCTCCAAGGCCAAGGCTCCTAACGGCACTGCGCCAAATGGAAAGGCCTCCTACAGCGAGAAGCACAAGCTTGCCGATCACTTCATTGGCGGCAACAAGCTGGACAACGCACCGGAATCTAAGGTCAAGGATTTCGTTGCCAAGCATGGTGGCCACACGGTCATCACAAACGTGAGTTTCCCCGTGGTCCTGGTCCTGGGTGCATCGCATAGCAAAGCGGTTGCCCAGTCTCTTCCGCGACACCGAGCTAATTTCGACAGGTCCTGATCGCCAACAACGGTATTGCTGCCGTCAAGGAGATCCGGTCCGTCCGCAAATGGGCGTACGAGACATTCGACGACGAGCGTGCTATCCAGTTCACCGTCATGGCCACCCCCGAAGATCTGCAAGCCAACGCCGACTACATCCGAATGGCAGACCACTACGTCGAGGTCCCCGGTGGCACCAACAACCACAACTACGCGAACGTCGAGCTGATTGTCGACGTGGCCGAGCGGATGAACGTCCACGCCGTGTGGGCTGGCTGGTAAGGAGCAGCTGTCCTTTTGATTAGAATCTCCTCGGTGTGTCGCGTGTTACTGACTGCTCGAATAGGGGTCACGCATCCGAAAACCCCAAGCTGCCAGAGTCTCTCGCCGCCTCGCCAAAAAAGATCGTCTTCATTGGCCCACCAGGCTCTGCCATGCGCTCTCTCGGCGACAAGATTTCCTCCACGATTGTGGCCCAGCATGCGAACGTGCCCTGCATCCCGTGGTCTGGCACGGGCGTTGACACGGTCGAAAAAGACAACGTCGGTATCGTGACTGTCCCCGATCACATCTACAAGAAGGGCTGCGTCGAGTCATGGCAAGAGGGTCTCGAGCGCGCCAAGCAGATCGGCTTCCCCGTCATGATCAAGGCTTCCGAAGGCGGTGGCGGCAAAGGCATCCGGAAGGCTGTGAGCGAAGAAGGGTTCGAGCAGCTGTACAAGGCCGCTGCTAGCGAAATTCCGGGCTCGCCCATCTTCATTATGCAGCTTGCCGGCAACGCTCGCCATTTGGAAGTTCAGCTGCTGGCCGACCAGTACGGCAACAACATTTCCCTTTTCGGCCGTGATTGCTCTGTCCAGCGCCGCCACCAGAAGATTATCGAGGAAGCCCCTGTCACAATCGCAAAGCAGCCCACATTCCGCGCCATGGAAGAGGCGGCTGTGCGGCTAGGCAAGCTGGTCGGCTACGTCTCCGCCGGTACCGTCGAGTACCTCTACTCGCACGCCGACGACAAGTTCTACTTCCTCGAGCTGAACCCCCGTCTGCAGGTCGAGCATCCCACGACTGAAATGGTCAGCGGTGTTAACCTGCCCGCGGCCCAGCTCCAGGTCGCCATGGGTCTTCCGCTCCATCGTATCCGCGACATTCGTCTGCTGTACGGCGTGGACCCCAAGACCTCGACTGAGATCGACTTCGAGTTCAAGAGCGAGGAGAGCGGCAAGCTGCAGCGCCGCCCGACGCCCAAGGGCCACACTACAGCCTGCCGTATCACCTCCGAGGATCCTGGCGAGGGCTTCAAGCCTTCCAATGGTGTGCTCCACGACCTCAACTTCCGGAGTAGCTCCAACGTCTGGGGCTACTTCTCAGTCGGAACGGCCGGTGGTATCCACAGTTTCTCCGACAGCCAGTTCGGTCACATTTTCGCCTACGGCGAGAACCGTTCGGCATCTCGGAAACACATGGTGGTCGCGCTGAAGGAGCTGAGCATTCGCGGTGACTTCCGCACTACTGTCGAATACCTCATCAAGCTGCTCGAGACTGAGGCCTTTGAGGACAACACGATCACCACGGGCTGGCTCGATGAGCTGATTTCCAACAAGCTCACTGCGGAGCGCCCGGACCCCGTGCTTGCCGTCGTTTGCGGTGCCGCCACCAAGGCAAACATTGCGAGCGAAGCCTGTCTCGCCGAGTACCGCGCTGGCCTCGAGAAGGGCCAGGTCCCCTCCAAGGACATTCTGAAGACCGTTTTCCCGGTTGATTTCATCTACGAAGGCTACCGGTACAAGTTCACCGTGACCCGCTCTAGCCCCGACAGCTACACTCTCTTTATCAACGGGTCCAAGTGCTCTGTCGGTGTCCGCACCCTCAGTGATGGTGGTCTTCTGGTTCTTGTAAACGGCCGCAGTCACAACGTCTACTGGAAGGAGGAGGTGTCTGCCACTCGTCTGTCCGTAGATGGCAAGACCTGCCTGCTGGAGCAGGAGAACGATCCGACCCAGCTGCGCACGCCCAGCCCTGGCAAGCTTGTCAAGTACACCGTGGAGAGCGGCGAGCATGTCACAGCCGGCCAGACTTTCGCTGAAGTGGAAGTCATGAAGATGTACATGCCTCTCATTGCCCAGGAGGACGGTATCGTCCAGCTGATCAAGCAGCCTGGCTCGACTCTTGAGGCCGGTGACATTCTCGGTATTCTTTCCCTGGATGACCCTACCCGCATCAAGCAGGCGCAGCCCTTCCTCGAGAAGCTGCCGGATCTTGGCTCCCCCGTTGTCATCGGTAACAAGTCCTCTCAGCGCTTCTCGGTGCTGCACAGCATCATTCAGAACATTCTGTTGGGCTATGACAACCAAACTGTCATGGCTCAGACCCTCGCCGGCTTGATCGACGTTCTGCGGGATGCCGACCTGCCGTTCAGCGAGTGGAACGCGCAGTTTTCGGCTCTTCATGCCCGCATGCCTCAGAAGCTGGATGCCCAGTTTGCGCAGATTGTGGACCGCGCAAAGTCCCGCCAGTCCGACTTCCCTGCTAAGAGCCTCCTCCGCGCGTTCCAGAAGTTTGTCGATGACCACGTTGCGCCCGAAGATGCTGACCTGCTCCGCACGACGCTGGCTCCTCTGACCGATGTTCTCAACCTGTACATTGATGGCCAGAAGGTGCGTGAGCTGAATGTCATTCTTGCCCTCCTGTCCATCTATGCCGACACGGAGCGTCTGTTCTCGGGCCGCCGTTCTCAGGACGAGGAGGTCATTCTGAAGCTGCGTGACGCGAACAAAGAAGACATCGACAAGGTTGTCCAGACGGTCTTGTCCCACAGCCGTGTTGGCTCCAAGAATGGCCTGATCCTGGCCATCCTCGACGAGTACCGCCCAAACAAGCCTGGCATTGGCAACGTCGCAAAGTACCTGCGTCCCGTCCTGCGGAAGCTGGTTGAGCTGGAGTCTCGCCAGACGTCCAAGGTGTCTCTGAAGGCCCGTGAGATTCTCATCCAGTGTGCCCTTCCTTCTCTCGAGGAGCGCCAGTCGCAGATGGAGCTGATCTTGCGCTCTTCTGTCGTCGAGTCTCGCTACGGCGAGTCTGGTTGGGAGCACCGTGAGCCGAACCTCGAAATCATCAAGGATGTCGTCGATTCTAAGTACACCGTCTTCGACGTGCTGCCTATGTTCTTCGGCCACGAGGATCCTTGGGTTTCGATCGCTGCCCTGGAGGTCTACGTCCGCCGCTCTTACCGCGCATACATTCTCAAGCAGATTGAGTACCACACCGACGAGGCGGATGCGCCCCAGTTCATCACCTGGGACTTTGCCCTTCGCAAGATCGGCCAGTCCGAGTTCGGCCTGCCTGTGCAGTCTGCTGCGCCATCGTCACCCGCCACGCCGACGGAGTTTGGTTTTCAGCGCATCAGCTCCATCAGTGACATGTCGTACCTGTCGCGCAAGACGGAGGAGGAGCCGACCCGCAAGGGTGTTATCATCCCATGCCGGTACATTGATGATGCCGAGGAATTGCTGTCCAAGGCTCTTGATACTTTGCCTCTCGCCTCCAAGCAGCGCCCGCCACTGCGCCCGAATGGGTCTAGCACCTTGCTCCCTGTGCTTGAGGGCAGACGCCGTCCAGCGCCACCCCGTCTCGAGAGCACCGACGAGCTGTCCGCCGTCGTTAATGTCGCCATTCGTGATTCCGAGGGCCGCGATGACCAGGAGGCTCTGAGCATTATTAAGCCGATTGTGGAGCAGTTCAAGGACGAGCTCCTCGCACGCCGTGTGCGCCGTATCACGTTCATCTGCGGCCGCAAGGATGCTTCGGGGCTTGGCTACTACACCTTCCGTGGCCCCGAGTACCAGGAAGATGACAGCATTCGCCACAGCGAGCCTGCTCTGGCTTTCCAGCTCGAGCTTGGACGTCTTTCTAAGTTCAAGATTCGGCCCGTGTTCACGGAGAACAAGAACATCCACGTCTACGAGGCTATCGGCAAGGGCGTCGAGACGGACAAGCGCTACTTTACGCGCGCGGTCATCCGCCCTGGCCGTCTTCGTGATGAGATCCCTACTGCCGAGTATCTGAGCTCGGAGGCGGACCGCGTCATCAACGACATCTTCGACGCCCTGGAAATTATTGGCAACAACAACTCCGATCTCAACCACATGTTCTTGAACTTCACGCCCGTGTTCCAGCTTCGTCCCGAGGAAGTCGAGCACTCTCTTCAGGGCTTCCTGGACCGCTTTGGCCCTCGCGGCTGGCGTCTGCGCGTGGCCCAGGTCGAGATCCGCATTATCTGCACTGACCCCTCGACTGGCATGCCTTACCCTCTGCGTGTTTTGATTACCAACACGTCTGGCTACGTCATCCAGGTCGAGATCTATGCCGAGCGCAAGTCTGAGAAGGGCGACTGGGTGTTCCACTCCATTGGCGGCACCACGAAGATTGGCGCGATGCACCTGCTCCCCGTGTCGACTCCTTACCCGACGAAGAATTGGCTTCAGCCCAAGCGCTACAAGGCTCACCTCATGGGTACGCAGTACGTGTATGATTTCCCCGAGGTGTTCCGCCAAGCCATTCAGAACAGCTGGGTCAAGGTCGCCAAGCACAACAGTGCTCTGGCGGATAAGCAGCCGCCTGTGGGCGAGTGTATCGACTCCTCCGAGTTGGTTCTCGACGATCACGACAACCTGACTGAGGTCTCCCGCGACCCTGGTATGAACACCTGCGGCATGGTCGGTTGGTTGATTACTGCCCGGACGCCCGAGTACCCGAGAGGTCGCCAGTTTATCGTCGTCGCAAACGACATCACCTACAACATCGGTTCTTTCGGCCCGAAGGAAGACAACTTTTTCAACAAGTGCACGGAGTTTGCGCGCAAGCTGGGCATCCCGCGTATTTACCTCTCGGCCAACTCCGGTGCCCGTCTGGGTCTTGCCAATGAGCTGATGCCCTACTTCAAGGTTGCGTGGAACGATCCTGCCAAGCCGGAGCTGGGCTTCAAGTACCTGTACCTCGACGACGCCGCCAAGAAGCAGTTCAACGAAAGCGTTATCACAGAGGAGGTCGCCGAGGGTGGCGAGAAGCACCACAAGATTGTCACCATTGTTGGTGCTGAAGACGGTCTGGGTGTCGAGTGTCTGCGCGGCTCTGGTCTCATAGCTGGTGCCACGAGCCGGGCCTACAACGACATCTTTACTGTGACCTTGGTGACGTGCCGGTCTGTTGGTATTGGCGCCTACCTCGTCCGCCTGGGCCAGCGTGCTGTCCAGGTTGAGGGTCAGCCTATCATTCTTACTGGTGCCGCTGCTCTCAACAACCTGCTCGGCCGCGAAGTGTATACGTCCAACCTGCAGCTGGGTGGCACCCAGATCATGTACCGCAACGGTGTCTCCCACATGACTGCTAGAGACGACATGGAGGGCGTCTCGCGAATCGTCGAGTGGATGTCGTTCGTTCCCGACAAGCGCAACAACCCGGTGCCAATCAGCATCTCCACCGATTCTTGGGATCGCGACGTCATCTACGCGCCTCCCCAAAAGCAAGCCTACGATGTGCGCTGGATGATTTCCGGCAAGCAAGACGGCGCCGACTTCCTGCCCGGTCTGTTTGACAAGGACTCTTTTGTGGAGACGCTCGGCGGCTGGGCTAGAACTGTTGTTGTCGGTCGTGCTCGCATCGGTGGCATTCCTATGGGTGTCATTGGTGTCGAGACACGCGCTGTGGAGAACATCACACCGGCGGACCCTGCCAACCCCGACTCCATGGAGCAGGTGAGCAACGAGGCCGGCGGTGTCTGGTACCCCAACTCTGCTTTCAAGACCGCCCAGGCCATCAACGACTTCAACTACGGCGAGCAGCTGCCTCTGATGATCCTGGCGAACTGGCGTGGTTTCTCGGGTGGTCAGCGCGACATGTACAACGAGGTTCTCAAGTACGGCAGTTTTATTGTCGACGCCCTGGTGAAGTACGAGCAGCCCATCTTCGTGTACATTCCGCCTCACTCTGAACTTCGTGGTGGTTCTTGGGTCGTCGTAGACCCGACGATCAATGCCACCTCTATGGAGATGTATGCCGACCAGGATGCCCGTGGCGGTGTGCTCGAGCCCGAGGGCATGATTGGTATCAAGTACCGCAAGGATAAGCAGCTTGAGACGATGGCCCGCCTGGACCCCACCTATGCCGATCTGAAGAAGAAGGTCGTTGCGGCCCAGAGCAGCGGAGCCTCGGCTGAGGAAGTCGAGAAGATCAAGGAGAAGCTGGCGGCCCGTGAGCAGCAGCTCCTGCCTATCTACCAGCAGCTGGCTATTCAGTTCGCCGACCTGCACGACCGTGCCGGCCGCATGAAGGCAAAGGGCACCATCCGGGACATCCTGGAGTGGCGCAACGCTCGCCGCTTCTTCTACTGGCGCGTGCGCCGGCGTCTCAACGAGGAGTACATCCTGCGGAAGATGGCGAGCGTGGCTGCCTCGGGCAACCCGTCGGGCAACCGCTCCAGCACCGACTACGCCACCCAGACCCGCGCTCGCCACCTGCAGCTGCTGGAGGCCTGGTCTGCCGTGCCCGAGTTCAAGAAGGCCGACCGCGAGGTGGCGCAGTGGTACGAGGAGAACAAGAAGACGGTGCAGGAGAAGCTGGAGGCTCTGAAGGCGGATGCCGTGGCATCGGAGATTCGCGAGCTGATCCGCAGCAACAAGAAGGACAACGCCGCGTGGAAGGGCGTGCGCGACGTGCTGCGCGTGATGCCGGTTGTGGACAAGGAGAAGCTGCTGAAGTTCCTGTCGGATTGAAATGACTATTAGTGTGTGCTCGTTCTCTTCTTCTCCTGTATTGGCTGTCGATATTTTAGACGGGTTTGGATAGGCGCTGTTTTCCTGCTGTTGGTTCCTGCTGAATTCTCTTGTTTTATTTTTTGGTTCTCCGTTTGTATTTTAACTACAGCACAAAAGCATACTCATACAATGTATTACGTTTATTTTATTGCAGTCTCTCCGAATGATGTTCTATATGGGGTCTGTCTACTCGCACCGCTCTGCCTCCTACGCTCATCTATGCAGTAAGTTCGTAATCAGTTGGCATGCCTGAAGCCCATTTGATACCCAGGTCTGTTAGGCTCTTCTCTCCAGACCAAGTGGATAGAGACAGCCCCGTCAGCGCCTCTTTCTGACGTCCTTGGCCAGCGTCTGCCCAGCATGGCGGTCGGGGCTCCGTACAATAGCAGATCGTCCCATTGGCATGTCAATAGAACGACGCATAAATCGACGCCCTGTTTCTGGACGGAGTACCGACTGCTGAGGCCTTACGGAGTATTACTCCTTAAATCCTTAACTAGGAAATACTTTTGGCAACTAACAATGTGGCCGCCATGCTTGGTAACAAAATCCTCGACCTTAGATTCCGGCGCATTGTCAAGCTTGTTGCCGCCAACGAAGTGGTCGGTCGGCTACATTGTGCTTCTCGCTGTACGCGGCCTTTGGTGTGCGTAGCAAAAACGACTGGTGCGCGCAGACAGACGCTCCAGCTAGATCGCATCACCAGGTTATGAAGTAAAAGGATATGCAATTACAAGTATTTTAGGCGGTGTGGCTTATCTTAGCATGGTACTGCTCTGACCCACATCGCGATAAGATTCGAGTGGCTGAGATTTCCCCCCAACTTTTTTCCAGCACTAAAATCTTTTTTCTCGGCAGCCCGCCTTGCAATATCGAGATCCTACAACCACACACCGTCGCATCGTTCCGCAGAGACAGCCAAGATGCCGCAGGTGAGTTTCTGGAGACGGGCGTGCCATTGCACGAGTTGCTGTTGCATTATATTGTATGCTAACTCAGCCTAGAACGACTACATTGAGAGACACGTGAAGCTTCACGGCCGACGGTAAGGGCAAACCTCTGGGCGTAGAACGAGAGGCGAGACGGGTCTGTGTGTGTGTTTGTGTGCTGACACGTTATCTTTTTTCTCGGAACAGCCTCGACCATGAGGAGCGCCTGCGGAAGAAGCAGGCCCGCGAGGGCCACCGCCACTCGAAAGACGCGCAGAACCTGCGCGGCCTCCGGGCCAAGCGCCAGCAGGAGGCGCGCCGCAAGGAGAAGATCCAGATGAAGAAGACGATCAAGGCGCACGAGGCGCGCAACGTCAAGTCGAGCGACGCGCCCAAGGACGACGACGACCGCGAGGCCGTGCCCCACTACCTGCTGGACCGCGCTGGCGAGCGCAACGCGAAGGCGCTGAGCACGGCGATCAAGCAGAAGCGCAACGAGAAGGCGGCGCGGTTCGCGGTGCCGCTGCCCAAGGTGCGCGGCATCTCGGAGGAGGAGATCTTCTCGGTGGTCAAGACGGGCCGGAAGACCCAGAAGAAGGCGTGGAAGCGCATGATCACGAAGCCGACGTTTGTGGGGCCCGACTTTGTGCGGGGGCCGGTCAAGCTGGAGCGGTTCATCCGGTGGGTTTTTTTTCCTGGTTCCTCCTCGCGGCCGTCTATTTTCATTTCACTGACATCCCAACGTGTCTCCAGCCCCATGGCGCTTCGGCAAAAGCGGGCCAACGTGACGCACCCCGGGCTGGCGGTGACGGTGCTGCTGCCGATCCTGAGCGTCAAGAAGAACCCGCAGGACCCGATGTACACGCGGCTGGGCGTGCTGACGAAGGGCACGATCATCGAGGTGAACGTGAGCGACCTGGGCATGACGACGACGACGGGCAAGGTGGTGTGGGGTCGGTGGGCGCAGATTACCAGTAGGTGGCCCGCCCGCGGATGATATAACGTATTGGACCACGGTCTTTGAGAGCGCGAGAGACTGACACGCACGAACAGACAACCCGGAGAACGACGGCTGCGTGAATGCGTATGTTGCAACTTTCCTTCTTTTGCCGTCTCGGTCGTCTGTGCCTCGGAAATGCTAACTCTGAACCGCAGTGTCCTCCTGGTCTGAGCAGGTTACGAACGACGGCCATGCATGCGGTCAAGATTTCGCGGATGCTTCCTTTGTCGCCCTGTGCCGCCCTCGATGATGCTGTCGCCATTCTGATGCTGTTCGCCAAACGAACCTTGTCTTGCGGCCATCCATTACGACCAGTCGGGCAAAGGGTTATGGAGGCAGGGTTTCGCACAGGGCGACTGGTGTCAAGCCTCGGAGAGATGCAGTCGTGCCTCGCACACGCGCCTGCCTGTACCTCGTGGGGAGGCTTGCGCAGTCGTCCAAGGCGGACTCGGCTCGGGACTGGTATTGGCTCTCGCCAATCATCCGTGGAGACCGGCACGCTTCATGCTCCTGCTCTGGGAACTTTCTTGTCTGGCTCTTTGTGAACACTAGCGATCTGTATTCATTTTCCTGCTTTTCATTTTCGTTTAAATTTCCGCTTCTCATCTCGGAGCATGGGCGAAACCCCACGGCAAAACTAGGCGCATTGGGAAATATACAAAAGTCTCATTATCTATCTTCACTTGACCGGCGTCTCCAGTGTGCCTCAACAGCGAAACAAGAAACCAGGTCCAACAGAACCCCATCTACTCCGTAGACTCTATTCCATGTTGGACAACAAGCACAGTCCAACAGCGAGAGCTTCGTAGAGAAGACAATCACCGTATGCACTATACGCCCATGGAACGATTTAATAGTACAAGGTACAACAATGGACTACTCCCTCAACGGGGCGGACACAGGTGGTGAATACGTCTATGGCGAGAGTAGCCGCACAGAAGCCACTCTGGAGTTCTTGTCTATTGTTGCTCGGTGAATCGACTGGTGCTGGTTGCTTGCTTTCTGCCAAATTCCCAAAGAAAGACGAAACACTCCAAAACCACCCGCGTCTATGCGTGGCTGTATGGAGTACGAAGTATTAATCGACACTACAAAATGGCGTGGACGCTGCGGCATACTTGTAGCTTCGCCCTGCCCACTTTTAGCCTTGGGCGCGGGGTCCCTCGTCTCTGTCGCTGCCTGTCTGCGGCCCAGCTTCTCTCGTCAGACTTCAATCTGGCAGACACACACCAGCATCGCATTCAACAAACGCTCGTCTCCAATTGCGGCTGGCCCGGCTTTTTTGAACCCTGATTTTGTGCCCCTTTCATCTAGAGCGACGCCCTCCTCGAGAGGCCACGAACGCCGCGATGCAGTCCGGCATCTCAGGTGCGCTTTTGTCTCCCTTCCTCGTCGACGCCTGTCCTGGGCAGCTTGACGCATTTATGCATTGCTTTCCAAGCCTCTTCACTGACACTCGCTACTCCCCCCCTCTGCAGCCTCCCAGGAGCTCGTCTCCCAGTTCAACACCCTGCTCGAGTCCGACCGCCACTTCGGCCTGCTGGTGACCATCGCCGGCGAGTCGCTGGCGCCCGTCGACCTCCTGACGCCGCCGCCGTCGTCGCCGCCCGCCTCGGAGGCGTCCTTCGCGGGCAACCTCGACCGCCTGCTGGCGCCGCGCCTCAAGGAGAAGGAGGCCGTCTACGTCCTGCTGCGCCGCTACGACGCCGCGCCCCACCTGGTGGCCGCCACCTACGTGCCCGACGCCGCGCCGGTCCGCCAGAAGATGCTGTTCGCGTCGACGCGGCTGGCGCTGGTGCGCGAGCTCGGCAGCGAGCACTTCCGCGAGACGATCTTCGCGACGGCGGCCGAGGAGCTGAGCGGCGCCGGGTTCCGGCGGCACGACGCGCACAGCGCGCTGGACGCGCCGCTGACGGAGGAGGAGCGGCAGCTGGGCGACGTGAAGCGGGCGGAGCAGGAGGCCGGGCGCGGCACGGCGACGCGGGAGATCCACCTGAGCAAGCACTTCAAGATGCCGCTGACGGACGGCGCGCTGGCGGCGCTGCGGAGCCTCAACGAGGGGCGGTCGCTGGTGATCCTTGTTTGTCCCCCCCCATTTTTGAAGCGGCACGCTTTCCTTTCCCTTCTAACTGCCCGCCCCGCTGCTAGAAAATCAACCCCGACACCGAGATCGTCGAGCTCGACCCCGTCGCCGCCTCGCCGTCGTCGATCGACGAGGTGGTGCGCGCCGTGTCGGCCACGGAGCCGCGGTTCACGTTCTTCCGCTACGCGCACTCGTACGGCGGCGGGTCCAGCAGCCCGCTGCTGTTCTTCTACACGTGCCCGGCGACGCCCGGCACCAAGGCGATCAAGTTCCGCATGATGTACCCGCTGATGAAGCGGGCGGTGCTGGAGGTGGCGACCGAGCAGGCCGGGCTGGCGCTGGACAAGAAGTTCGAGGTGGAGGAGCCGACCGAGATCACGGAGGCGAGCGTGCTGGCCGAGCTGCACCCGCACGTGGAGGCGCGCAAGGGCTTCAGCCGGCCGAAGCGGCCTGGCCGGTAGACGACGAGGTCGACGGCAGACGAAGCTTGACGGCAGACGAAAATAACCATTCCTCAGGGCTCGACGTTCTGGATGTACCGCGCTGTGACGGGACCCTGCGATGGAAACGACTGTTTTGATATCGTTTTTCTCTTTTCTGCTTTTATATACAAAACGGAAGAAAATTCCAGAAATGCTATTGCGATTTCGAAAAAGCAGAGGACGGAAAAAAAAGGAAAATAAGAAAAGACTCTATATGCCATACAGCCTCCCCCGAATGTGCTTTGAAAACGAACAAAAAAAAAAAAAGAGAGAGCCATCCAGTTCGTACTTTTTGAGAAAATCCGGGAAACACCAGCCAGGCGTTAAAATATGTATATGTACGTTGTTTAATGCATCGTTTTTGTCCCGTCAAAATCCACACACACCCACCAGCCCCCCTCCCTCTTTACTCCTCGTAGTGGTCGGCCTCGATCGACAGCGGGCCGCTCTTCTCGAGCTTGCTCTTGAGGTACTCGTACACGGTGAAGGTGACGGCCTGGCCGGGGGCGACGCGCATGATGCGCGGCGTGATGCCCTTGTAGAAGGCGTGGAACCCTTCCTGCTTGAACATGTCGGCGGCGATCAGCGACACGCGGCGCCACGCGCTGACCCCCTCCTGGGCGGGGGTCTTCTGCAGCCGCGTCTTGATCGTGTCGATGGGCGCGTTGCTGAGCGGGCCCATGGCGCCGGACACGAGCCCGATCAGCGTCGTCTGGTAGCCGGGCAGCGGCTGCGCCGCGTCCAGCTCGGGCTGCCAGCGCCGCAGCGCGTCCTTGAAGTACGTGTAGGCGGTGAAGTTGACGGCCTGGTTGCTGCCCTGGCGCAGCGCGGTCAGGGAGACGCCGCGGTACAGCGCGCCAACGCCTTCCTCCTTGACGACGGTGTAGAGCGCGTGCGCGGCGTTGCGGTACTTGGGCACGTCGAGCGGGTCGGCCATGGAGTGGTGCTGGGCCTGCAGGCGGATCTTGATGACCTCCATGGGCGTGACGACGGCGACGGCCTCGGTGACGCCGGCGGCGAGGCCGGCGAGGAAGATCTTGCCGCCGTCGGGCGCCCGGCCCTCGCCGGCCAGCAGCTGCTTGTACCACTCAAAGGACGAGAACCGGATGGCCATCTTGGGCACGATGCCCGTGACGACGGCGCCGAGGCCCTTGTACAGGCCGAGCGGGGTCTCGCGCCGGACGATCTCGGCGCCGGTGCGGACGAAGCCGCGGCGCGGCGCGTCCTTGCCGCGGCGGGACAGCTGCATGCGGACCTTGATGGTGTCGAGCGGGTGGCACACGAGGGCCTCCATCATGCCGGCACCGCCACCGGCTGAGAAGGGGGGCAAGCTGTCAGCATACAAAATTGTGTAAAATTGGGGTAGATTGCTGCCGACCATATCGGCCTCTCGGCAGTCTGGCACCCGGCATCCGGCATCCGGCATCCGCGCCAGAGTTCGGCGCCGATGTCCGAAAGGTTCAACGTACCGACCAGGTTAATGGCAGCCGATGCTGGCTTCTTGTCTTTTGACGCCATTGTTGCTGTTTAGGAGATGTGTATGTACAGGAGCGAGAGGAGGAGAGGGGAGAGAGGGTGGCAGGGGGAGTTGTCGAGGAGGAGAGTCGCGTGACGGTCCCGATCTTGTAAGTTCAGGGCTTCCGCGGTTCTCGGAATTCGTCCTTTCGTATCCTGTGGGGTTTTGACGACAACCAGATCATGGACGTGTGCTGTAGGCTGGAAAACAAGACAGAAATAGAGCTGCTATGCACAAAGCTCGTGGCTTGGGTATCTCATGAAAGGGGAAGAGAGGAGAAGGAGGGGGGGGGAGCAGAATAAGAAGAGCAAGGGAGGGCGAAATAAAAGGGAACAATGAAGAACTAAAAAAGGAAACGAAAAGGTACAACCGAGCAAGACAGAGAGGCAGCTAGTTTCGTCACTCGGAACAGGGTCCTGGTTCCGTTTTTTCTCTCGAAGAGCAAGCTTCAGGACCTGGCACAGGAAGAATGATACTAGAGGAACAGACGCAAGGTCACGCAGTCACACATGCTTTTTTCGATCTGCCCTCTTCCCTCCGCGTTTCGCCGCAAGCTTGCCGGCGCGCTGGGTGAAAGGGGACCGGAAAAGGGTGTACGTTATAAGAGAGGAATGACTCCCCCCCTCCTCCTCCTCTCTCTACTCGTACCCCATTCCAACTTACACCGTGGGGAACGATAAAGGGGGGGGAGGGAGCTCTGCTCCGGTAGCCGATCCGCGGCTGCACGGAGTAGGTCGGCTGAGTAAAAAGAGAAAGAAACTAGCAAGTTTGTTCTACTGTAGGAACGGAGACGCAGAGAGAGCTACCACGGCAGAACGACTGAGCTAAGACGCCATGGACAAAAAGAAAAGGCGTGGGGACGGCCACCAACAAACACTCTAACAAGACAAGGGGTGTGGGACGGTCGTGGACGAGGCCAGGCCGAGCTAGCTTCGGGGGGGCCTGCTGTAGGGGAAACGGAAGACAGAAACTGTAGGAGGCGCGAGTGCTCCGTGCATCTAAAGACAATACGTACGTGCGGACCGGAAAGCAAAGCTGGCGGCCCATTCCTCTGCAGAAACGGAGGCGGAAAAGGGGGCAGCATGGCGTCCAAGACTCCGGCCCAATGGCCTCCACGAAAGTACCCACGTTCGCAGCTGTTTCGTGCCTGCGGGCGGCACTGCGCCCTCCTGCGAGTGAGATGCGTCTTCTGTTCTCTTCTTCGTCTGTCTCTTGTCCTTGCTGTACGGGTACCCGCCCAGGCTCAGAGGGAGGAGGCGAGACGGAGACGCCCCAGCGTGGCCCGGTGACGAGCCAGTCATGCTGGCCGATCTGATCTGTGAGCTTGGCTGGAACGCAGAGCTCAGAGGGCGCGAACCGCAGAAACGGCGCTACTGGGTCGCATTGGAGAAGGTGGTGGGCGGCGGCGGCGACGGTCCCTGGGGCCCAGCCAATGCACTTTTCGCGCGTCCGTCCTAAAGTTTCCCCTGTGCCGGGGCCAAAGCCGGGGGCGCTCGGTGCAGCGGAGCTCGTCCCCCCAAAACTTGGGGGCAAACGGCGACTTTGCATGCGGCCGATGACTCGCCTCTTCTCTGCGGCTCCCTCCCACCGAAAAAAAGCAAGAATCTACAAAATACAGATACTCCAATACGGAGTACAGCCAACAAATATGCAGCTAACCGGGTAATACAGAGACAGCACAACGCAAACGCAGGCCCCGTTCCTATTGCGCGCCGGCAGATCACGTACTGCTTTTCTTTTCGTCGGCAGTGGAGGCAAGCGAAGCGCGTCTCGGGTTGGCTCTAGGAGTAGATAGAAGGGATAAATCGTATCAGAGGAAGGCGACCGACGGCGGGCGGGAAACCAAAAAAAAAGCTTGTGAAAGCCGTCAAAGAAAAAGGCAATTCACACGTGACGGTGTCGGCGAGGTTGAGCTGTCACGTTGTCTCTCGTCAGTCATCAAAGAGACGAGTCTGGGGAACGAGAGACAAGAAAAAGACGGGAAGCGAGAGAGCAGCCAAAACGGGCGAAAAAAGCTTGTGAAAGTGACGTCTTCCAAGGGGACACGACGAGGCGCACCACAAGAACCGTGGGACAGCACAGGAGAGACGGTGGCAGAGCAGCCAAGAAAGAAGAGTTAACCGAGCTGGCAGCCGAGCTTGTGACTGCATTTCGTGGGGCAGTGCCGTCGACGCTACGAGCCATTGACGCGACGAAGCCAGCTCTCTCGTTTGCGGAGAATGATGGTCTGTGGCGAAAAAGGTATATTGTCTATCCAACTTGGCCAGACAGCAGACAGCCCAGCTCTCGCCCGCGACGGAGAACGAAGGAATTACGAGCTTGGCTGCGAGCCGCTTTCAGGGCGGGCCGAAATGAAAGGTCGACCAGTCACCCAGAAGGGCTCAGTCCAAACCAGATGGGCATCTCGTCTGTTTCCCCAGACGCACGAGAGAGCCGAAAAGAAAAGAACAGCGGCAAGCGGGTGTTTTCGCACTCTGGATACAGCGATATTAGAACTGGCCCGCGAAAAGCCGAGGCTGAGAGAAGAGCTCGAAAAGGAAAGACGGGGGGGCCCCACTTCCTCCACGTCTTTCTACTCATAAGCTCCACCGACATCCACTGCCATGAATATGTGCTCCGTACACATTACCGGAGCTGTTGTTTTGGCTTCTCGTGACTGCCGACGGGCCCCCGTTTTCAGACGACCGTTTGAGAGAGCAGTCACGCGTCGGCTTGGCAAAGAATGGTGAATCGAAGAAAAGTGGCAAACAGGTGGCTGTACTCCGCATGCACTCGTACACCCTACTCGTACTCGTAGACGGCGCCGTTTTGGCTGGAGAGTCGACTTAGTCATCCTGGAAAGCGTCCTACATCAATTTGCATGTGGAAAAGTACCTCGACGGTGCATTACTCCGTGCCCCGTACGCCGTCACACTTATTCAGGGCCATCACGGCTTTGTCTGGGGACGTTCCTGGCAAAAGCAATCATACTTTTCTTATCTTCCTGTAATCAGTTCGAACCCACTGTCTCGTCCCTCGCATCGCCCCTTGAACCCTACTACAGATTAACAGACCCCGAACAAACATCCGAACAAAAAAGCCAAAAAAGAAGACGAATATATTTGGTCCAGTGAAGGACAGTTCCCCCTCCCAATATTCCCTGTTTGTTTTATTTATCTTACTCCTTCTCTCCCCAATAGAACGAAACAAAAAAAACATGCCCTTTTTTAAGAACAGAACACCGCCCAAAACTGCAACGAAGAGAAAAAGAAAGCAACCATGCAGGAATGGTCTTGTGTGAGAAAAACAGACATAACCCGATACGAAAGCCCTTCCAAACGAAAATCCGTGTGACGCCACGCTCTAGGTGCCAATTGAAAAAAAAAAAAAAACCAGGGCTCAAAAAATGGAATGAGAGGGAGGGTAAAGAAAGGAAAGCAGAAGACAAAAAAAGAAAACGTCATATCATAGCAGAGGCTCGGCCGATAACAGCAAAGGCCTCATGTCGACCCGTCTCGGGCCACCTCCTTCTCAGCTCGGCGTGCCGCGCTCCTCCAGGCCGGCGCGGTCCTGGAACGAGTAGAGCCGCACCTCGCCGTCTTCGCTGCCGCTCGCCAGCCGCGAGTCGCTGAGCCCGACGCACGTCACGGGGCCCCTATGCCCCGTCCACGTCCGCTCGCACTTGCCCGACCGCGGCTCCCACACTTTCACCATCGTGTCGTTGGCGCCCGACACCACGCGCAGCGTGTCGCCCACGAGCGCCCACACGCCCTCGAGGTGGCCGAAGAACGTGCGCACGCACTTGCCCGTCGCCGTGTCCCAGCACTTGATCGTGCTGTCGAGCGCCGAGCTGAGAATGTAGCGGCAGGGGAGCGGCCGGTCGGGGTCGTTGAGGAAGCCGGGGCCGTAGGCCGCGCGGGTGTACTCGTCGGGCTGCGGCGACGCGCCGCGCAGGCTCTGGCTCTGGCCCTGGCTCAGCGCGGGCGGCGAGCCGCCGCCGCCGCCGCCTTGGCCGCTGTTGACCGACGAGGCGTCGCCCTTGTCCGCGTGGCCGCCGACCGCGGGGTCCTCGTCCGGCTCAAAGTCGGCGGGGAGCGTGAGCACCTGCTGGACGTGGCCGACGTGGCCCTCGAAGGTGCGGATGCACTTCTTGGAGTCCAGGTCCCACAGCTTGACCTTGCAGTCGTCCGAGGCCGAGAACAGGGTGCGCGAGGCCGTGCCGTCGATGCGCACCTGGTTGACCCAGTCGCAGTGGCCCTTGAGCGTAAACGACTCCTTCGTCTTGAGGTTGAACACCTTGATCGTCTTGTCGGTCGAGCCCGACGCGAGCCACTCGCCGTCCAGGTTGACGCTGATGACGCCGCCCAGGTGGCACACCAGCGTGTTCAGCAGCTCGCCCGTGTGCCAGTTCCAGATCTTCATGGTGCCGTCCAGCGAGCCGCTGACGAGGATCTTGTCGTCGAACTGCAGCGTGCGGATGCCCTGCATGTGGCCGCGGAGGACGCGCGTCTGCTCGCCCGTCTCCAGGTTCCAGATGCGGATCGTGGCGTCGTAGGAGCCCGTGGCCATCATGACGTCGTCGATCTGCAGGCAGGTCACGCCGTTGCTGTGGCCGCGGAACACCTTGACCGCGCACCGCCCGTTTCGCCAGTTGTAGCCGACCCGGAAGCGGTCCCGGTAGACGTCCTTCCAGGCCCGCGGCTTGCGCTCCTGCTCGATGGCCTTGGCCAGCTCCAGATCCTTGTCGGTGGCGTCGCTGCTGCACAGCCGCTTCGCGTTCGAGTGGTGCTCGTGGAATTCGCTGGCGTCCCGCTTCAGCGGGCTGGCATCCCGCAGTGAGATCGGGGCCGGGAGTGTGGGGGCGTGGATGGGGATCCGCGGCTTTTCCACGTGCATGTGGTGGCTCGTAGCCAGCTGCTGCATCCGGGTCCAGTCGCGCAGCCGCTTCCGCTCTAGCAGGGGCAGGCCGAATCCGCACTTTGTGCATTTGCGATCAACTGAACATGTGGTTAGTATTGGCTCCTAGATTGGGGGGGGGGGAGTGTATTTCTATACAGAAAAAAAAGAAAAGAAAAGAACATACTATGCTGCTCGCACATGCGGTACCAGACTTGGTCGTCGTCGGCGAGCTCCCTCCACTGTCTGCTCACGAGGGCGGCCTTGCAGAGAGACAGGGGGTCGAGGTAGCAGAGGATCTTGTAGGCCAGTAAAGAGAAAAGTTAGTTTTGTGCTCTATATGAAGTACGCACGCACGTATCATATTCCAGGGGAAAAGGGGGGGCGGGGAACTTATCTTCTGGGGGAAGAGCAGAAATAAAGTCAATCTTCAGCTGGTCGGCCACCTCGCGGGACACTTTGGACAGCTGCGGGAAGCAGCACTGCGTCATGATGCCCTGGAGCATCAGGTCGCGCTGCTTGGCGGGCGCGGCGGAGAAGAGCGACCACACGTGGGTGATGGCCTGCTGGTCGTCGGGCTTGAGGTTCTCGAGCTCCTGCTGGATCTTAACCATCTTGGACTCGTCGGCGGCGCGGCGGCACTTGGAGTCGGGGCGGTGGCGGTAGCAGTAGCGGCTGTTGGGGTCCTTGTTCTGGCGCTGCATGTCCTTGATGGTGTCGCGCTTGGCCAGGGGCGAGTAGAGGCCGGGGATGTGGTCTTTGAGGAACGGCGTGACCGTCTTGCCCATGAGCTGGGACGACATGGTGAGCCGCCGCTGGGTGTTGTCCTCCTCGGGGCGTCGCCGGTCGCAGTCCTGCTCCGTGTCTGCCTGCGTCGACTGCGTCGTCAGGCCGCTGCGGCGGTCATCGTCTGCTTTGGCGGAGGCGGTGCGGTTGGGTATGAACGCCGTGCGCGTCGTGGGCGGTTGGGTCGAGAGCGTCTTGGGGTCGGAAGGGTCAAAGGCCGTCAGACGCTGGGTGGCGGTGGAGGACGAGGACGCAGATAAGGAGGACGAGGACGCGGCCGATTTAGAAGAAGTGGAAGAGAGGGAGGAGGAGGAGAGGCGGACGGGGGAGGAGGCAGAGGGGATGGAGGACGATCTATGCGGCGAGCGGAACACACTGTGGTCCTCGCTTACTGAGGAGTGCTGCCGGGCACCGCCAGGCTGTGTAACGAGCCCGGCGCTGGAGCTGGCGTGATCCATAACAGGCGAATATAAGAGCCAGATGGTGGTAGGGGGGCCAGCGAAGACGACAGCGGCGGGAACGAGAGAGAAGCAGAGGGAAGCAGGAAGGGGGGGGGGTTGGCCACGGCAGTGGGCGACTGTGGGCGATTCGAGGCGGTCAACGAGAGTGAGATGCAAGTACCTCGTCAGACGGCGGAGAACGGCGTCTGGCCAGAGTATCAGGCTCGTACTCGTATGTCGAGGGAGACGAGAGAGAAAAGGGGGAATGGCGAATGGCGGAGGACGGTGTCAGAAACAGGGAAGGGGGCCAGCAAGCAGCGCAGACAATGGCGAAATGGCGGCGAGGACGAAGAGGACAGCGCAGGCGAGTCGACGACGCAAGAGGATGGGCGGACGGCGTCTTCTGCTGGTCCGGGCGAGTGGTCGACGGAACGAGCGAGCGCGCGCGATGCGAGATGAGATGAGGGAATGGCGTCTTCTAGGGGGTGGCAGGGCGCAGAAGGGGGGGGGGGAGGAGGGAGGAGGAGGGAGGAGGGCCGAGAAGAGCCCTGGAGCTGTCGTCTTTTCGGTTTCCTTTCTTTTTTCGTTTTCTTCCTCGTCGTTTCTCGGTCTCAGTGTCTGGGCGGGTCGCTGGGCAGGGCAGCTAATAAGACAATATGCGCGACCAGGGCCGCCGGGCCATTTAAAACAGAGATGTCGTCAGATTGTCGCTAGGGCTCTGGCCGCCAGCGCCTTGAGGTCAAGACAGCGTCCGATGGCGTGCTGGGAGGCGGCAGAGTCGGCTGTGGTTGGACAGGCCGGGCAGGCTGGGAGTAATGCGATACGTCGTAGGGGGGGTGTTTTGCGTTGTCTCAGTCGCCGTCGGACGAGGAAGGAACGGGACAGGCGGGAAGCGACAGGGAGGGACAGGGAGGCACAGGGAGGCAGCCGCGTCTGGTGTGCAGAGGGAAAGCGCGACGACGAGAGTATATGAGGCTGCAGCACAAGAGCACAGAACAGGAAAGAGCGAGCCGTCGAGATGTGTCCTGCCGGCCCTCCTGGGTCACGCTCGCTCGCCGCAAAAACTCTGAGCAGTCGTGGTCTGTTGGCCGCCCAGTTTCGCAGCAAAGCCGCCCCTAGACGGCTGTCGGCGAGCACTGGAAGCCGGCCCGATGCCCGCTCTGTGCAGTTCTGTGCAATTTTGCGCGCGCTGGCACGGAGCAGGCGCAGGAAAAGCACGCAAGCGGCTAGGCGATAATAAGAACAAGACACATCGACTGGGCTCGGCGGGCGCAACGGCGGGCGGGCCTGGCTGGGGTTGGGGGCCGCCCAGCAGAGCCAGTCGCACTTGCTGAACGCCACCGCCTCTGCTGTGGTGCTTTCCTGCGAGAATTGCGTTATCGCGCATAGACCAGGGGCGTCGCCAAGTAGCATCTGTTAGCTACTGCGCTGTGTTTCGCCGCTGGCGCTACCGGAACTACCTCGTCCAGCTGAGACGCGGGGTCGTTGCGTCAGAGCACGTGCTGCCATTTTTGCTAGCCCTGTCGCCATTCCTTCCCTGGCCATCGAGGTGCCATGGCGAATCCGCCACAGCGGGAAAGCGCAACCTGTCCGGTGGTTAGAGTAATTAAAGTCTGCTGTGTGCTGCGCTCGTAAGATGGAGTAAGATTTCTTAGCTCATATCGTAATTCTCAGTCCGCACTACGCACCGTTGCGCACCACGTAAGCCCGCTGCGGCGGACGAATGCTGCCTTTTCGCTGCGCTACTGCTCACGGCCGACACGCTTGGGTCAGAATTAGGAAACTTTGTCGGCCAGCACGCGCGATTTGTCAATGGCCACCAAGTCTGACCAAATATCACCAACCATTCGACATGTACACGCTTTCTCGCATTTTGTTGCCTCCTCGACGGTCGCCTCTGCGGGCATGGTCTAGGCCGCGGCACCGACATCCAGCGCCGACCCAGCGAGCAGCATGACGTAACATGTCCGCGTGCCTTGAAGGGCTCCTTCGTAATAGTCCGCACATTTGCACCTCTCTCCGTCCTCAATCGCAATATTCACCGCGTGAGTCGCGCTTCGTCGCAACGCGAAACAGCCGCGCGGGTGCGGTAAGGAACGACAAGCCATCGCGCGGGTTTGCCATACGTAACAGGCCTCATCTGGCGTCCCATCGGTCGTCGCCCGCCCCCCAGAGATCCGTTCCTGATCGCCACAGGCTGTCCGGCGTGGGGGTCTTGCGGCGTGGGCAAGCAGGCAGAGAAGACGGAGCCTTGGCTGACCCCCCCCTGGATCGTGAGTGGGATCGCGAGTGGGATCGTGAGTGGGATGACATTCTGGTATCCCGCGCTCTCGCAGGCCGGGGAAGGGGAGACGACCCTTGCATTTCGAGATGGGTCAGCCTATCGCAGCGCGTCGACGCTGTCGCGCAGACGCCATCAGGAGACGAGCTGGGCATAGTTTAGCATGGCTGGATATGGCAGCACAGTAGATTGTTTCCTCTGCTCTCCACAGGATACCGGCTGTCTGGTTCTCGGGATGCGATGGGCGACCCCCATCTCCGGATACAATGGGCCCTTCCAGGAGAGGACGTACTCGGTCGTTTCTTGCTTGTTGGCCGGCATGCAGACGAGATGCTCCTAGTTCTGGGCTAGCTGGAAAGGTGCACACCCTTTTGTTCGCCTCGCATTTGTTGCTTGTCCCTCTACTGTCTGCCTTGTCGGTGTCTACGCTGCATGGCAAATAGGAAAAGAAGACGAAAATACATTGGCGGCATATACTCATTACGTGTGCTTCTTATATTGAACAACCCTTGTTGCCTACCGCGGGACCCAGAACCCGCCGTTGCCGTACAGCTGGTCGCGCATCTCGCCGGCCGACGTCCGCACGCCCGCCCAGTGCACCGGGATCCGGTCCACCTGCTTCTGCAGCCTGCCGCGCGTGTCCACGTACTTGTCCGACAGGCTGCGCCCGCTCTTCTCCGTCTCGATGCGGGCCAGCGTCGCCTGCGGGCCCCACGCCGGCCGGCTGAGGCTCGACACCACCAGCAGCGCGTCGTCGTTGCTGGCGGCGCCGCTGCTCGCGGGCGCGGCGGCCGTCCCCGCCAGCGGCCGCAGGAACCCCATCAGGACCACCTTGATCTTGGCGCCCACGAGCGCCGCGCCGCCAAAGTCGTACAGCAGGTGCGCCGCCACGTCGTTGCGCACCACCACCGACCGCGACGTCGGCCCCCACGGCGAGGGCCCGACGGTGACCACGGCCTCGATCCAGTCGCGCGTGACGCGGCCGTCTTCTGCGCCGCCCTTGCCCGGCGCGATCGCCGCCCACCCAAAGTACACGCCGCGCAGGCGCAGGCGCACGTCGTCGGGCACGTCGGCCAGGTTGGCCGTGGGCACGCCCAGCTCGGCCGCGCTGCGGCCCGTGCCGCGGACGACGCGGCCCTGGAACTGCAAGGGGAACGGCTTCTCGGGCCCGCTGTCGGCGCCGACGACCTCGGGCGGCGCGTCGTCGTCGTCGTCGTCTCCGCCCCCTCCTCCTCCTCCTCCTCCTCCTCCTCCCCCGGAGCGCACGTATGCCTGGTAGGCCGCCTCGCGCGACTGGTCGTAGCTCTCGCCGGCCTCGCCCACCTTGGTCGCCAGCCGCGAGTTGTCGTACATGGTCTGGGCCGCCGTCGTCTCCACGAGGCCGGGCTGGTACTTGGACACCTGGTCCTGCACCGTGCCGACGATGGGCGCCGCCGCGGTCGCCACGTAGTTGCTGCCCAGCATCGACGCGATCTTGACGCCCGCCTCCACCGGCAGCGTGCTGAGGCTGGCGCCGCGGAAGATGCTCGAGTCCGTCGACGTGCTGGCGATGCGGAACACGGGGCTGCCGCAGAGCACTTTGCGCTTCGTCGTCGTCGCCGTTCCACTACCGCTTGGTCCCGCCGCCGCCGCCGCCACGCCGCCCGCGCACACCACCAGCCGAAAGTACCCGTCCGCGCACGCCGCCGGGATCCGCACCACCAGCGTCTCGCGCGGCCGCCGGTTCGCCAGCGCCTTCTCGCCGTGCTTGCCCGCCCGCTTCATCAGCTTGGCAATGTCCCGCTGGTACCCGCGCTCGTCGGCCGCCGGCAGCTCGCCCGCCGCCGCGCGCCGCTCGGGCGTCACGTCCAGCCAGCTGCCGCTCGCGCCCACCAGCGTCTTGAGCTTCAGGCCCGTGTCGCCCGAGAACCCGCGCCGCTGCAGCCAGACGGTGCGGTCCGCGGGGATCGGGTGGTCGGGCGTCGAGAAGACGGTGACCACGACGCTGGTCGTGGGGCCGCGGTACATGACCAGGCCCGACGAGTGCCGCATGACGGTGTAGTGCTTGGTCGACTCGTAGGGCTTCTGCAGGAGCCCGCCCGCGAAGAACCGCGTCTCGTCAAAGGCCGTCTTCCAGATCGAGGGCTCTTTTCCTTTGCCGTCGGCCTTGCCACTGGCATCGCTGTTGCCGCCGCCATTGGTGTTGCCGCCGTTGGCGCTGCTGCTGTTCGTGCTGGCCGATGTCATCTGGCCGGGGCTTGCCGTGATGCCAGTGCCGAACTGGCCAGGGCCGAATTGGCCGGCGCCCGGCGGCGGCCTCCTCGGCAGGGCGGGTGGCGACGCATCGGCAGGGCTCGGCGTCGTCACGGCCGTGTCCTGCGTTCGCGTGGAGGACAGGGTCGGCGCATTCGACGAGGCCGTGGTCATGGTCGTCGACGCCGTCCCCTGTCGCTGGGGGGGCACGCCAACGCCCCATGCGCTGCTTCCGGGGGCTCCATCGCGCAATTGAAGATTGCGAAGCTGCTGTTCCGTCGTGTTCACATAGGGAGGAGGTGGCGGCCACTGAGGCGGTGTGGACGACGCATTCCCCGCCGGCTGGCCATCGGTGGGGAGCTTCGGCAAGGGCTTGCGCTGGATCGCCTGGCGAGCCTGCTGCTGCTTTTCCATCCTGTACGGGCTTTTGTGATTCAATATCCAAGAGAGTCCAATCGTCCAATCGTCCAATCATCCAATCAATGCACAGGTCGCGTCGAGGAACACCAGCGGAGAGCACCAGCGTGAGGGCTGCAGGCCATCCTACTCAATTCCGACCGCGTGGGCTGCACTGAAGAGGGGAGAGGAATCAGAAGAAGACAAAGGATGGATGAGACCCCGTGGTGATACGCGTATCAAAGGTGGGATCAATCATACGAACACGGGCGGGACAGGGAGACCGTTGGCTAAGATCGCTGGGTCGCTGGGTCGCTAATATTAGACATCGCTCCAAGACGTCGCCCGGTTGTGCCGAGTCTGCGATCTGTCACGTGATAGACAGGCAGACGCATTCTGGGGAATTGAACGGTACCGCGTCGGTTGCCTCAATTCTCGGCAAAGGCTCGCCATAATGAGGCTTTATTCCTGTTTTCCACTATCAAGTATAGCTGTTGGCCATTGACTGGCTTTGTTGTGGTCTTGGCGAACAAGCGGTAGAAGCGCCGACTAACACTGGCGCTGCTCCAAGCATCACGAACTGCTGCTTCCAGTGATTGTGATTCCACCCCTTTTTGCAATTCTCAAAAACGTGTCGACCATGGCTTTCTCATTTATGGTGTGGATTTTTTTGTTTTGTTTTGGGCAAAAAAAAAACGAGTTAAATAAAGCCAAGGCAGACCACAGGAGATATGAAGGACTCGAGGCTGGAAGACATTATTACGAAAGGAAAATAAAAAGACTCCCGTTAATGCAAAAATAGGGCAGGAAAAAGGAATTGAGAAATAAAGAAAAATAACAATAACACATTTATATTGGACTCGTTGATCTAAGAAATTCCTAGCAATTGGTCAACCTGAGAGCACTGCAGGAAAATAAATCAAAGTAAAAAGGGGCAGAACTGCACCGTCTTGTGTATGCCGACAACACATTTCAGGAGCAGCTTTTCAAATAGCTTTGCCAAAATTATGTCTGATTATACTTCAATTCTCTGTAAATGAGCATTTTGGAATGGCTTGCTTGCCTTCTCATGCAGCATCTTCTTCCATCTGATTTCTTGCTCTAGCTTGTCACTGCTTCGCCTGTCTCCCCATCCAGCCCACGCAATCACTGCCCTCAATGTCAAGCTTGCCTCGTCACTTGTTCGATGTCTAAATGCCAGCAGCTGTCTGCAAAGAAAGAAAGCTATATAAGCATCTTTGTAACCCCAGTAGATCTTTCTTCTTCGCCGATTTTTTATTATTCACACATCCAGGAAAGCATAACGTACTCTGCTCAATCTCTCCTGCTCGGGGCAATCCTTCACCGCACAATCTAGAAGACGTCTTAGAATTCTTAGAGGCGCTTGCTAAAGAGAGCCAGAAGGAAACATCTGCGACCATGACACTAATCCTCCCCATCGACTTTGCGCAGCAGCCGGGCTACCTGGTGACCAACAACAAGGGCGGCAGGTTTCTGGAGTGCTTCATCCTCCGCGTCACCTTCCCCAGGGACGTGCCGGCGGACATGGTCACGGCGACGGCCGAGCTGCTCGATGCCGAGAAGTTCGACCCTCTCCCGGACCAGCAGGGCGCCATCTTGTACGGCGAGTGCACCAGCTCGCAGGTCCGCACCCTCCCGGACGGCCAGAGGCAGTTTGACCTGGAGTTCTGGGGCCTGGCCGTTAACCGCACGGGGCGGTACTGCCTGCGGTTCTCGGTGGACTACTACAACGGCCTGAACCCGCGCAGGTTCTACGGGTGCCGCACCTCCACTGAGGTCAACGTTGAGTAAGTTTCGCGTGGCTAGCCAGCCAAGGGAGCTAGCTAAAGAGCGAATCAGCTGTCTGCAGGTGAATTTTCGTTGATTTTTTTCGAAAAAAAAAATTGAATGCGATGAAGTAAAAAAAAAAAGGCGTCTGCCTGGTGGCCTTGCGTGACAGTGGTGACAGACAAGTCTTTATGAATTTTCCACGCCTAGTGGATAGCTCGTGGTTGACTTGGAAATGAGTGGCAACGTAGTTTTCTTCGTCTTCTTTTGTTTTTGGAATCTCGCAACGTAACTGAAACATTCCTTTCATACTATCATAGCCGCCTTGGTGGGCGGTAACTGTGAAAGGTGAACGGTAACTGTTGAAATGCTTCCTTCGCGCGTATCGCATCGCTTCTCTCAAAAAATCACATCGTTGCCCGACCAGAGTATGTCCTGCCAGGCGTCCGTCACGGTGTCCAGCCCCGCGGTGCCGTGGTCCGAGTCGGACATGGGCGTCGTGAACGTAATGTTGTCGAGGAAGTTCATGTCGTTGCCGATAAACTGCCCGAGCCCGTCCAGGTCCCGCCAGGAGAAGCCCTTCAGGGGGTCGAGCTCGGCGCCGGCGGGGCGCTGCTCGCCCGCCGCGGCCGCGCCGCCCGCCGCGGCGTTGGCATCTGCCGCTGC
>WNYD01000260.1:0-30933 GCA_021396205.1 Sporothrix brunneoviolacea
GTCGGCGTCGGCGGCACCGGCGGCCCCGGCCCCGCCCCCTTCGCCCGCGCCATCTGCATGGTCGAGTGCTGCCGCGACGTGGCGCTGGCGGCGCGCGGCGCCGCCTTCTACACGAAGCCCGTCCTCAGCGTCGACGACGCCGCGACGAGCTACTTTCTGGGGCTGGCCGCCGGCTACACCTTCGACTGGCACCTGTGCCGGCGGTTCATGGCGGAGGCCATGTCGTTTGTGCAGGAGCTGGGGTTCCACCGGCGGCGGCCAGCCGCGAACGAGGGTGGTGGTGGTGGCGGTGGTGGTGGCAGCCTGGCCGTGGGCATGGCCGCTGCCGCCATGCAGCCGACCCCGCGCCGCTTCAACCACGTCGACGACCAGATCGGCAAGCGCATCTTCTGGATCCTGTACCTGGCCATGCGCTCGCTGATCCAGCTGGGCGCCACGCTGAGCGAGACGCCGCTGCCGCCCTTCAACAACGCGCGCCCGTTCCCCGACCTGCCGGCCGAGGTCGACGACGCCTACATCGCGCCGGACGCGATCCACCCGCAGCCGCCGGGCACGGTGTCGCTGATCACGGGCTTCAACAAGGTGATCCAGATCTACGCCACGATGGACCCCATCGCGACCATGGAGTACGCGTGCGGGCTGCACCAGGTGCCCGTGGCGGCGCAGCGGGCCATGTTCGTGGAGGCGCTGCAGGCGGCCAAGGCGGTCACGGACACGCTGCCGGACGCGCTGTACCTGCCGCTGCCGGGGGGCCACAGCAGCGAAGAGCGGTATCACGGGCCGGGCGAGTTGTACGACGACCTCCCCGGCTACCGGTACTACCCGCCGGCCGAGGACGGCGGCGGCGGAACGGCCAGTCGATCTGCGGCGCGGCGCGACAGCAACCGCAGCACGCAGAGCTACGCGAGCTACGACGGCCAGCAGCAGCACGCGGCCCACTCCACGCGGCCCGACGACTTGCGCCTGCTGCTGGGCAGCAGCCCGGCGCGCCGCCGGCAGGTGCAGTACGACATCCAGAAGACCAACATCTACGCGTCGCAGCTGGCCACGCGGTCGTACTACGTGGAGATGTACCTGCACCTGGGGGAGGACAAGACCGGCCACGCCAACGGCGCGGTGGACGGCGCCGCCGAAGACCCCATGCGCGGCGAGCGCGAGCGCATCGTGCACTCGCTCCTCTTCGTGCTCGCCGCCATCCCGCAGTGCAACATGGAGCCCAACGGCAGCGCTCTGATCAACAAGATCCGGCAGGTGGCGTCGACCCTGCTGCAGGGGTCGTCGTCGTCGACGGCGGCGTCCGGGTCCGCGCTGTCGTCGTCTGACTCTGACGGGAGCGGCGATGACAGCGAGACACGCGCCATGGAGGCCCAGCTGATGCGCTTCCTGGAGATCCTGATGCGGCTCGAGAAGACGGGCGGGCCGGCGGCGGGCGGGGCGATGGCGGCGATGGGGATGGGGATGGGATTGGGAATGGAATTGGGGATGGGGACGGGGACGGGGATGGGCGGGAGCATGAGCGGCAGTCCGCTCGACGCGGGGAGCAGCAGCGTCGTCGACGACGAAGAGGAGGAGCTGCAGAGCTGGGCGAGCCTGCGCGAGGAGCAGATGCGGTTCGCGGCCAACGGCGGGTTCCTGGGGCACTATGGCGTGTAGGGGGAGGAAAGGGGAAAAAGAACCAAAAAGTAATCGGACACATATACGGGACTGGGGATATAAATAGCTGGCAATGATACACAATACGAATAGAACAGGGAAAATTAAAAAGCAAATTAAGACCAAGAGGCACCCGAGCCCACATGAGCTGTTTTGTATGTTGGCTAGCTAGAGACAATCTCTACTTCTGCACCTCCACCGCACCAACTCTTTTTTTGGCTTTAGTAGGACTTTAGATCAACTCAACATCAGACCCATCTCAACGCCACGACAGGGCCGTGTCAGCCTCCAGCAAAGCATGCCAATATTTCAGAGCTTTTTCAACTTGATCGTATTTTGCTTTTTACTCTTCGTTCCCTTTTTCGCATTCACTCATTCATCTCGCCATTGTCGCCCCATTTGGGATGTTAGACCGCCAAATGAGGCCAGGAAGTAGAGACGCCTTTCACTTTCGAACCCAGACACATTGAGCATCCCGCGTATATGTGGTATGGCCGTCATGACGAACTTGGCGTTTATGGGGGGTGCTATCTTCAAGGTTACCCAGGGCGGTTACTTTATTGAAGATGTGGCCTCAGACCCCTATTACATATTGGCATCCCGAGGGGACATTCCTGCTGGCTCTTCCATTTGGCGAGGTAGGGAACGACTGGAAGGGGTGGGTGGAAAAGTGGCACAAGGGCCAGCAGTGCTGCAGCATTGAAACCGACGGAGAGGCGGGTGCTGTCGTCTGCTACGGGGCGCTGGCCCTGATACCTCTGGCACTGGCGGCTGATCCAGGTTTCGACGACATTGATGCCGAGCCCTGCGTGTCCCTGATCCTGAACGGCCTGTCAATGGTGCTTTGCCTGAAATAGACAGGACCAGGTAAGAGGACGGTCGAGCTACGGGATGGCCAAGGAATTACCTAGCTATCTCCTCAGGCATGGGTTACCCTATCTGCCCGGATGCGTAAGTACGAGTATACACAGTAATGGTACATGTGCCTTGGTCAAATGCAAGAGGGTCTGTAGGACCGGCCTTTACACGCAAGCAGTCACTAGGCTAGGTGCATTGCCCTACGACTTGTTGAGCCTCTCTTCACTGAATAGGCTAACAGGCCTCGAGGTATGCCGCCCTAAGAAAACCTGCAAAGAGGCTCGAATGAGCCTCAAGAATCCCAACCGTATAAGTAATTACAGTGCCAAACAGAAAAAAAATTGCGAGATTGAGCGCAGGTATCTTTCACATGAAGCTGGCGTGGGATCTGCCAACTACCGAAGAGCAAAACCGGGGGCAGAGGACAACGCGGCACGCGAGAGATCGCCAGTAGCGTCCGCGCGCAGGCAAGCCGCTGCGCGCATGGAGAGGTACCGCACAGTTGTGTTCGCCTGCGCAACAGTCATGCATTTCGGGCGGCGTCGACCAATGAGGACACCGGAAGCAACCAATACCGGACGGAACGCTGCGGTACACAGGCGGCTCGATCGGTACCGCTTTCCGGGTGCGTTGCCCCCCTCAGGAACACCTCGCAATCGGCGGTGAACAGGGCGCTACGGACCTGTTCTTCGGGCTCGGTGCCGTAATCGGCAAAAGCAGCAGATCGTGGCTGGTGCTGTCGAGCTCCGGGCACTTAGACGACAAGATTATAAAGATGCACGTAGAAACGGCCTCATGGAGTCGCTTTTGCAAGAAGAAGACTCAAGAGCAGCATCTGCGTTGCTCACAATTTGTCCTGCTGCCCAGCTGAATCCTGCTTGGTTTTAAAACCATAGTCATCATCTGTCATTGACATAAACGCAGCGCAACGATATTGCACTCGCTCACCAGAAACTTGGTCTTTCTCTCACGAGTCTTGGCAATGTTACGTTGCAGCGGCGATGATACTTTCGGTCCGGTCTTGGACGCCAATCCTGGCACCGCCGGATGCTACAGCTTCGACTTCACTTTGATTTTCGAGGATTCGATATTTTCCATCATACCCAATGGCGGTCTGTTGTTCCTCGCAGCATGGCGCCTCCACAGCCTTGCCGGCCGGAAGGTCGTGGTGCTCTGGCCCCTGCTTCGAGCATTAAAGCTAGTAAGTGCTCGTTGGCTGAAACGTGGCTGTTATGAGCTGATGCGCCGTGGTTGTTGTACTTACCCAGGCTCGCAACAGGCTACATTTGCTATTCAGAGTGCGTTGCAGCTCTCTATAGTTGTCCTGCAAGCGACGGGGTATGGAGCTTTGGAACGCACTACTCTCGCTGCGGATATTTTGACCTTGTCGTCGACGCTCGCTCTGCTCGTGCTCTCTTACGTGGAGCACAGCCGAACTGTGCGGCCTTCGGCTATTATTCAGCTATTTTTGTTCTTTACTATCATCTTGGACTTGCCGCGTCTCAGGACGTCATGGCTCCTCGATGGCCCCTCTCAGAACGTTGTCGCCAGTCTGTTCACAGCAACCATCGCCGTAAAAGTTGCTTTGCTCCAGCTCGAGTCTTTCAAGAAATGGACCCATGCGACAATTAACCCAGAGTCCATTCCGCCAGAAGAGCGCCAAGGGGTATTTGGTCGAGTTTTCTTCTGGTGGCTGATGCCCATGTTTATGAATGGATATCGCCGAGATCTTTCGATGGATGATCTCTTTGCCATCGACGAGGACCTCAAAGGCGGTGTTCTATACCAAAGACTGATGAAATCATGGGATGGTGGTAAGCAAGTTGATACACATTGCAAACGCTAATTTTTGTCTCGCGACAACACTAACAGAAGACGTTCAAGTTGATCACACTAGAAAGCATTGTCTGACAGTTGCCGTCATTCGGACTTTTGCCCCTGAGCTCGGCATGGCCCTTATTCCTCGCCTCGGTTTCGCCGCATTCAGTCTGGCGCAGCCATACCTCATCAGCGCCACGCTCAACTACATCACGAATCAGAGTCGACTGCCGGCGTCTTATGGATATGGACTCATAGGCGCTTATGCCATTGTATACAGTGGAATTGGCGTAAGTTGGTCGTAAGACCCTTTCTCCAAACTTCTAGGTGGCTCACGTATTTTAGCTCTGCCAACGCTTATGGATGCAAGTGGCGTTTCGCGCCATGACGAAGATACGAGGAGCCTTGGTAACAGGCATCTTCAGGAAGATGCTGATCATCAGAGCCGAGACGGGAAACTCCGGAGCAGCCGTCTCGCTGATGGGAACCGATGTTGACAGGATCGTGCTGACTACATTTATGACTGTCAACCTGATTCCCGACGTCGTCCAGCTCGTCATCGCCCTCGGCATCCTGGGGAAGAAAATAGGAGCCACGGCTGTGGCCCCTGTCATCCTCTGCACCATCTGCATCGGCATCGCTGCGCGGCTCGGCAAGCTCGTCCCGCCGCGCCAGCGGCGCTGGATGTCGGCGATCCAGAAGCGTGTCGGGATCACGGCAGACGTCATCTCCGCCATCAAGGGTGTCAAAGTAGCCGGCCTCACCGAGAAGGTAGACCAGCAGATCCAGGGCCTGCGAAACTTTGAGCTGGAGCGATCGCTTCAGTTCCGTCGGATGCAGATTTCCACGCAGCTCCTGGGTAAGCGATCGGCGATGGGGAGCCGCTCCTGCACCCCGTATATATATATTAACCGATGACTAGGCATTGCACCGACTCTGTTGATGCCGGCCGTTACGTTCACAGTCTATGGCATCGCGCAGAAGATCTCAGGGGGCAGCGAGTTCAACGTCTCGCAAGCCTTTACGTCGCTTAGTCTGCTCAATATTCTGGTTACACCAGTCATGGACTTGACCCAAGCGTGGACAACCTTGTCGTCTGCGCTTGCTTGCCTAGACCGCATCCAAGCTTTCTTCCTCAGAGAAAATCGGACAGATTACAGAAGTATGCCGCCCATGCCCTTCCAGCTTCCTCTGCAGGTTTCGAGCTCCTGACATCCGAGGCGCGCTCGGGAATCTGTATGCCCCTGACAGCTGACACTTGTATCACGGTAGTCCATGTGTCTCCCTCGGACAGCATCTCAGGGACTGCCTCAAAGGCGGAAACCGGCGCGTCAGAAAAACCAGAGAAGCGACATTTGGACAAGGAGCCTGTAATTAAGATTCGACACGGAACTTTCGGGTGGAAAAAGCATGGTGGTCAAGAATCAGCTGTCCTCAAAGACATCAGCCTCGACATCATGCCTGGGGAGCTCACAATGCTCGTCGGCCCCGTCGCGTCAGGGAAAACGAGTCTGCTTGAGGCGATCGTCGGAGAGGCGCGAATTATCGCCGGCTCAGTGGAGTTCACAATTCCAGCAGAAGTCGCGTACTGTGGCCAGGATGCCTGGCTGCTGAACCAGTCCGTCAAGGAGAATATTCTCGCCTTCGAGCCATATTCTGAGGATTTCTACAACGAAGTCGTGGCGGCGTGTCAGCTAGAACAAGACCTGCGGCAGTTCCCCAAAGGCGACGAGAGCATCATTGGGAGCCGAGGCATTTCTCTCAGCGGCGGGCAGAAGCAGAGAGTGGTGAGTGCGGCACGGAACTTGGCAATAGGAGACGCCGTGCTTTGCTGACGTCTGCGCAGGCACTTGCGAGAGCATTGTACAACCGCAAGCCTGTCGTTATTCTCGACGACATATTGAAAGGACTTGATGCGGACACATATGCGAGATGCTTTTCGGCCATCCTTGGCCCGGGTGGTATTCTTCGTCGGGACCGCACCGCCGTGATCATGGCGACCCATAATAGTGAGCTTACCTTCCTCCGTGTCTACAGTCTGATAATGGAATTGACGTCTTCATAGTTCAACTGCTTCCTCACGCTGAGCATATCATCGTGCTGGAAGATGGGCGCATCAGAGAGAAAGGCAGCTTCAGCGAACTAAACGCGTCTCCTGCGTCCTTCATCGGCGCCCTGGGACTCAAGATAGCCGCCGCAAAAGAGGTTGAAGCGGTGGTTACCAACAAAAAGGAACAAGAAAAAGCGGACAAGGCTGTCGTGCTTGAAAGGATCGCGACGCCCGAAGCTATGTCCCAGGAGTCTAACACGCCGAAGAAGAAGTCCAGGGGCAAACGCAACTCCGATGCCCTCCTCTCATACATCAAATCTATGGGCAAGGCGCAGTTCCCAATCTTCTGCGCCTTCACATTCTGCAATATCGGATTCCGAAGTGCACAGCGTACGTTCCGCAGCATTCCTTCCTCGTGACGCGATTCCTATTGATCTGACTTGATACCTTTTTAGCTTTATGGTTGAATGTCTGGACGGACGCCGACGCAGGAGATTCAAATGCAAAATTGGGTTACTACGCAGGCATTTATGTCATGTTCGGCGGGCTTAATGTGGTCTTTCTCGCTCTTCAGTTCTGGTACGTTGCCCTCTCCTCTGAGTAGTTGCCTGCAGCGCGTTAATGTTTCTGGTAGGATTTTCATGATCAAAATAGTTCCATATTCAGCGAAGCTGCTCCACAAGAGGGTCCTCACAGCAGTTATGCGGTAAGCCCACGTCTCCTTGCTGGCCAAGCTCAATAAAGGAGGGTGAAGGACACTGACGATGCCGCAGCGCTCCGCTGACATTTTTCGTGATGACCGACACTGGCGAGATTGTGAACCGGTAAGGGATCCCCCCCCGCAGAAACGAATACCCTCTAGATACAAACTGACACCGCAATAGATTCAGCCAGGATATGACATTGGTCGACTTGCAGTTGCCGCAGTCCTTTATGCAGAGCTATCAACGTGAGGAGCCTCCCTGAAATCATATCGATGGTCAAGTTCTGACAGGAGACGCAGAGGTTATCAACGCACTGTCTCAGATCGTTCTCACCTGCGTCAGCTCGGGCTATCTCGCCATAACGGTACCCGTCATGCTTTCTATCCTCTTCATGCTGCAGAAATTTTACCTGCGTACGTCTCGCCAGATACGCCTCCTCGACCTGGAGGCAAAGTCGCCACTGTATTCGCATTTCATCTCCTCTTTCGCCGGACTGACTGCCCTCCGCTCGTACGGCTGGACCAAGCTTGCCGAAGACGACAACCTTCGCCGTCTCAACGAGTCCCAGCGGCCTTTCTACTTGTTTCGCTGCGTCCAGCGCTGGCTCACTATGGCCCTGAACCTCATCGTTGCCGGCCTCGCCGTCCTGCTCGTCGGCATCTCTGTGGCCCTCAAGGAGTCGGTGAGCCCGGGTCTGCTGGGCGTGGCGCTGACTTCCGTCATGAGCCTGGGCCAGACGCTCAGCCAGCTGATTCAGTCGTGGACCTTGCTCGAGACCAGCCTCGGCGCCGTGACCCGCATCAACAACTTTGCTGCCGACACGCCGCGCGAGCCCGATGGGCCCAGCCGGCAGCTGCCGCCCGAAGGCTGGCCGGCTCAGGGCGCTATCAGCATCCGGGGGCTCGGCGCCAAGTACGGCGACTACACGGCGCTAGACAATGTGAGTCTCGATATCGAGCCAAGGCAAAAGATTGCTGTGTGCGGCAGGTCAGGGAGCGGCAAGTCTACGCTGATCACGCTGCTCTTGCGGCTGTACGAGCCGGCGGCGGGGAGCATCGTGATCGACGGCATTGATACCGGGACGCTCAACCTCAATGCGCTACGCAAATCGTTAGTGGCCCTGCCGCAGGATCCCATGTTCCTTGCTGGGACAGTGCGCTACAATCTGGATCCCATGGATAGGTTGTCTGACACCGAGCTGCTGTCTGCGTTGGACAAGATTGGCATTCGGGATGTGATTGAGGGACAGGTCGGAGGCCTAGACGCGGACCTTAACACGGACCTCCTCAGTGCAGGGCAGAGACAGCTGTTCTGCCTCACTAGAGCTATGCTCCGAAATAGCAGGGTGATTCTGCTCGATGAGGCAACAAGCAGGTGAGTTGGATCTTTGCACCTAGGGTAGAAGTTGCCTGGAGCTCCTGACTGGTTGCGCTAACTGCTGGGTGCTATAGTCTTGATCGCGAGACGGAAGCTCGAGTTGACCACCTGATCCGAACACTGTTCAAAGATTGGACTGCCATTGTCGTTGCCCACCGTTTAAGGACTATTGCAGACTTCGATAAAGTTCTAGTTTTGCAAGACGGCCGTGTTGCCGAGTTCGATTCGCCGGGGAACCTGCTCAGAAACCCAGACAGCAAATTCAAGACGTTGTGGGATCTGCAAGAGTCATAGATTCAACCCCCCTAGGTCTCATTCTGGCCGTTTTGGGCGCAATCGAGGACGCGCTGCTTTAGCTATAGAACACTTTTTAAAAATTGCAAGGGTATCGAATACAGTCCGTGGCTTATCTCCTTTTTACAAGTCCAAGTAGTAAGTAAAAGAAGGCAATGCCAACACCCATATGGGCAAAAGTATCCTTACGAGTTACGTAGGCTATTATCCGACTGCTAATCCCTACCTTGTTTAGCAAAAGGCCCTGCTCAGTACTAACGTGCCCCGTTGTCTAAGGGGTCTGAGGTCACATGCATTATGGTTCCCTACTACGTGCTAGGGGAGAAGAGAGGATCAAGAAAGACGTTCCCGAAACTCACCTCTATCCAATCATATCAAACCGGGTTTGCACAACTGGGAAGGCTGGAGCATCCTGTCGAAGTTTGGTGTGTGCTGGCTGGGGCCCAAGAGCCCGAGAGACGATAAATTTGGGAAAAGGAGCAGGAAATGGTGAAAGATCTTAAAGGCCACAGATTCTATAACCGGGCAGAGAAAAAGAAAACAAATCAAGAGGGAACACGGTGGGAGAGAGATGAAGAAAACCCAGAAATCGAGAGTGTTGTTTCGCTGTAGCCAGATACAGTGGAGGGACATCGCAAGGCTGAGAACTCGCAACGTTTCAAGAGCATTGAAATGCTTTCATTTCTACACATCTGGCCTCTCCCCAGAGACACAACAACAGACATCTAGGCGAGGGATGCTATTTGTATGACGGCCAGTGCCAAGCAAGGGACATCTCCAACTCTGCCTGACGCAGCCTCGATCGGAAGATGTGCAAATCTTTTCGTTTGGTCCTTGTCTGCTTTGTTATTTTCCCGTACTCCCTTTCTTCGGCATTATTCATCGTCAGGTCACTGTCGTCGTATGTTTTCAAACTGTGTTCACCTCCCTGTTTCCATGACTACACACATCATGTACATTTTGGGCCCTTTTTGCCATCTTCTCGAAAAAGACAGATGTTTCCTTTTCTCGCATCTTTTCACCCAACGAGATTCCTCGTCAATTCCCTTGTTTCCCCCCCCGACTGCTCCTTTAGATGCCCGCTCCTTCATTTTTCTTTTCAATCTATCTGTGTCTATCCGCTTTTCACAGCCCTCTCCGATCCAGAATGACGGCGACGAAGCGACCGCTCGATGAGACCAAGGACGAGGCCAGCCCTCGCCCGGCCAAGAAGGTAGACACCATAGGGTCGCCCCGATCCCAGTCCACGATCCGCGAGACGCCGCAGGACGGAGACAGCGATGGGCCCTACCCCTCGATCCAGACGGTGCTCGCCCGTCTGCGGAACCTCTACCCGGGCGTGGATCTGACAAACGACAAGAGCGAGCGGGCCGACCACGTCCGTGACGTCCTCGCCCGGGCGCAGAAGGCCCACCAGCAGTGGGTTCATGGGTGGAAAGCCAATCCGCCGACCTGCTACGACGTCGCCGACACGGCGCTGGGTCAACGGGTCCTCCGCGGACTCAGCGAATGGGACACGTCTGGCGATGCCAACGATATACCTGAGCACGAAGAGATTTTGGCCTACAAGATTCTGACCGTGGACGGACGCCATCCGGAGTCGACCATTGCTGCTCTGTACGGCACCGAGTTCGAGGATTGGCTCTACCCCGGCATGCGCGAATATTACGACGGCAGCCAGGAGCGGCAGGAGGAGCGGGACGCAGCTACCAAATCGATCATGCTGGACACGAAGCACTTCATCGAGCGCCTTCAGGGACGGCACGGAGGCATTGTGGCGGGCGAGACGGAGCACATGCTGCCCGAGTTTCAGGCGATGCTCCATGCGGCCAAAGAGGGTTTCCAAGACCTGACAAGAATCGCGAGCAAGATCCGTGACTTGGAGAAGGCCTTCGAGGAGGAGGCACCAGATGAGGAGACACCTGACGATGCCTAGAAAGCGGCAGGGAATGGCCAGTGATTACACAGGCGAGAGAGGCCACGGCTAGGCAGAGAGAAACAAGGGAGAGACGGGAAACACTCGGGGAGGAAAAAAATGAAGAAGCGGAGTAAGTGGAAGGGCATGTTTTATTTTGGAACCGCAGAGACATGTCCTTCGGGATGAGAAGTCGCAGTGGTCGTGTAGAAATATCAAACCAACTGCTTTACACTACTGGACTTTGCCATACTCCTCCCTCGCGTGTTCATGCTTTGGTCTGGTAAGGGATGTGTTGTTGGAAAATGCCTTTTTCTACTACCAACTAGACGATCCTGGTTAAAACGAGTGCACACTCTCTACGATTGCTTCCAGTGGCGCATATTAGGGCTCAATTTATTTCAACATGTGTTGTTGCATTACGTGAATTACCTCAGCGCGGCCCCTACTAGGTGTACAGTTCTGTAGATATAAAAAACCACGTAATGGTGTGCAAATAAAACCACGTGGCATTGCAGCCCGTTATTAACCCCTGAGCCTTTTCAAATGCATCACCAAAAACGTCAAAAGCATCACGAACACCGAGTCGGGTCCGTTTGCCTTGTACTGGCGGCCCTCCCCTTTTCTTTTTCTTTTTTAATAGAGTTTCGATTAAAAGACGGTTTGATTCACAAGCAGCACCTCCTGCCTTGCCATTCCATGATGTCCAGATATTTTGACTTGGTTTGCTATGCCGCTATCCAACGAACAGCTTCAGAAGTTCGACTGGAGACCCCAAATCCCCTATTGTTTGCCCTCTCCCTTCGCCCTCGCCTCAGCACGCGCCCTCAGCCGTCCGGCCATCTCAACCCCCCCTTTCTCGCTGAAATGCAGCCCCAAATTTCTGCTCGTCAACTCTGCATTCACTCTCCCTCTCCCAAACATCCCCTTCTCGTACTCCTCTACGGCCACCCCAATATTATACGCATCACTCGTCACCTCCGCTGCTATGCTCTCCTTCCTCTCCACAATCGCTTTCGCAAGATCCATCGCATCCGTCAGCGCTACATTGACGCCTACCCCCGCAAACGGCGTCATCAGATGCGCCGCGTCGCCTAGCAGCGTCACCCCGGATTTTGGCTGCCACTGAATCCCGACAGGAAGCATGTACAGCTTCCGCGGGATGAGCTCGTCCTTTGCCGATAGGATAACTCTCTTCACATCGTCTGCACAGTCACTCCAGTATTTATCCACCATCTCCTGCCGCGTCGTCCCAGTCGGGTTGGCAAAATCAATCCCACAACTGTCAGCCCAACCCTCCGGAACTCTCAGCGAAGCATACGCCCTTACGGCGCCCGTCCCCTGCCGCTGACACAGCAGCGCCCGTCCCTCGTCGAACATGAAGCACGACCCCTTGCCGATGTAGGCGCTCAGCCACGGGTCTTTGACATCAACGTCCAGCGCCCACAGCTCGATGCTCGTGATGCCCGAGTAGAGCGGCTTTTCGTCCGTCAGGAGGGGGCGGACTTTCGACCACGCGCCGTCGGCGCCGACGAGGAGATCGATGGACGTCTCTGCCGTGGAGTCTCCGAAGACGATCGTGTGCTTCCCCTGTGCTGTGGGGTCAGACTCCACGCGCACGACCCTCTTGCCCCATTTCACCGTCCCGTCCTCTAGAGAATCGAGCAGAATGTCACGCAGCTTGACGCGGTCGATTTCTGGTTTGTCGCCGCCTGCGCCTTCTTGCTCTGCGGCTGTGGCGGCGTTGTCGTCCCAGAGGACGGAGCCGTCGGGCCGGATAAGTTTCATGGCCTCGCCCTCGGGACGGGCGTGTTTGTGAAATTCCTCCAAGAGTCCCGCGGCTTCGAGCGCGGCCAGCCCGGCGCGTGGATGCAGGTCCAGGCTGCCGCCCTGATTGCGCACGTGCCGTGAGGTTTCAGCTTCGTAGATGGTAAAGGGGAGAGAGTTGACTTGGAGGAGGCGGGCGAGGAGGAGGCCCGCAGGGCCGGCGCCGACGATAGCAATTTTTGGGCCGGGCATGATTGATGGACGTAGGATGTGATGTTTTCTGCAGTTGCTGGGGGAGCGACTTGACCCGGGGGACCGTAGGATTAAATAGAAGAGGGATTGTCGATGAAGCTGCTGCTAAGCAGATCAACCACGGCGTCCTCCCCAACAGTCTGGCTAGCGCAGTTCACACAAAAGCTTGCGACGCCGCCCCCGGGGTGCTCGCATGCTGGATCAACAAGGGTCCCTCGCACTCGGAAAGCGCGAAGATTACGTCGGTGGTATTGCATCCCAAAGATCAAGGAGGGCACTGCATGATCGCAAGGTGGTCGGAAAACCGGCACAGCCTCCCAAAGGCATTCTTCTATACGAGTAAGGTCCGAGCCTCTTTCTTCTATAAGGTCCGAGGGGATCAGAGCAGACCTTGAGTCAGGCCCTTTGTCTTAGACCAGCCTACCACCGTGGCATCGAATCCTTTGCAAGTGGGTCAATGCAGGCCAGCTTAGCTGTTCGTCATCATACATCCGGTGAAGTGCTACTCGGCGTTATACGGAAGCCCGACAATCCGCCTTCGAAGATCTGCAATCGACAAGTACGGAGGACGAACCTTCATCTACTCCGTATGCCTCAAGAAACTGAACATAAGTTACCCGCATCCGCAGAAACGCTAACCCACACTGACCGGGAACTTCGCCGACGCGCACGGCGACTTGCAGTTTTGGAAGCTCCGTTACGGGGCTGGAAGGGATGTTTATGCACCGCCATGAGCACCATGGACGGCAGACGGAGGACATCAGACTACGAAGCGCCAGGGTCCCGTTTGCGGATGGCGCGTTAGCGGCTTCGCGTCAGACCCGGGGGTTCAATCGCGTCCATCGGCAGGCCTGTGCTCTACCAAGTCCGTATTATCTGCGACGTACGGAGGCAGCATGCGACCAGCCCAATATTGCCCTCTCGCATGGCCAGGACGCGTCGGCGCTGGTGCGGGGTGGCCAACACGTCAAGCCCGCCCTGCAGCCAGGCCGCGCGGCCGCCCGCGCCGGTCTCGAGTCAGCGAGTACGCAGTCGCCGGAAATATACTTCATTTCTCCCTTTTTGGTACTTCCAAGGTCCCCCTAACCGGGCCGACCATGCTTCGAAGCCACCTTCCGGGATCCTGATTGTTGCGGGCTTAATGGTGACAACGTTTCGGGGCACGGCAGCTTCAACTGGCTGCCGGGGGTAATGCAGAATAGCAGGCAGCATGCCCGGCGAAAAGACCTGATGAGCTTGAGAGCATTCCAAATAAACCCCCTACGCCATGTGGTCTATATGACCTGAGTTCCCAAGCTGGCGGGCTGCTCCAGGAACGTCACCGTCCCCGTCGATCCTACTGAGGACGGCACTCCGGCTCCAGACGAGTGGATTATCTTCTCCCTCTATCAGGCAGGCGTCATCGCCTTCCAGCCATGTGTCTCAGCGAATCGAGTACACGTCATGAATGGTACCCGTTCGAGCTGTCGCGGTCGCCCATGTAATTATACTACCCTACCTACGAGTACCGGCTAAGCCGATTCGGTGCCAATGGACGACTCCTCTCCCGGTATCCCGCGACGGTCGATAAAGTCGGCCCGCCAAACCCTTGAAGTGTGCAACGGGGGCATCATTTAACGAAGGAGGGATTATGTGGCTTAGAGTTGGTCTCTGGACCCCGGACAGACCACGCAGGGTCTGCCTCAAAATATGCTTTTAAGATTATTGATGTGGGCGCGATGTTGTTGTCGTCTCGACGTGGCGTTGACAATGCTGTAAGAAACAGGCGAAACCTCCTGAATAATTCCCAAAGGTCCCGTCCGGGTTGGGTAAAACGTGGGAGCGCGGATTTGTTTTTTCCGTTACACGCAGATCAGTTGAGGTCAACGTAAGGTTGCGTAAACACATGTTTCTCCACACACACCTTTTGCTCACCCACACGAACCACTTCCCCGATTAACCCCCCATCATTCCGGCCACATTCCCATAACGGCGCCTTGCCGGCGCCCAACGAAAGAAAGAAGAAGGAACTCCATGAAAATAAAGAGAATAAAGTAAGGAAAGGAAAAAAAAAGCCACACTCTCCCCTGACCGTGTCAGTAAACAATGTATCAGCGATAGCGCCACCCCCGTGGCCGGAATTTGACAATGTTCTCTCTCTTCTCCTTGACCATCCAGGCAGACCACCTTCCCTGCTAATTTTACTGGCGCACAACGGGCTTCTTTTGTCGACGAGCCTTTCCACTTCGGTCTCGCAGTTCTACGACTGGTTCATGACTGTATCCTCATGCTGCCGCCGTGATCGACTGGCTAACTGGCTCATCCGAGGTCCTCCCTTGAATCTTCCCGGGCCTCGTCTCGTCCCTCGGCCCTTTCCCCTTTGCCGTATCGTCCCTTTTAAGCTTCTCTCCACTCCTCGATCTTGGTCAAAAGATCGTTCGTGTCTTTGAGCTCCTGCCGCTCATTCTCCGTCTTCGTTTCTAGAACGGTTTTAATTTTCACGAGCAAGTCTCTGAGAAATTCGTCCACGACGCCGTCCCACGGGCGACCGATGGGCCGTTTGATCGCCTCTATGGCAGATGTAGCCGCCTTGTCCCGTCGTGCCAGCCGGAGATGGCAGTCTTCGTCTCTCCCGGTGCAAGGGCAACACACCGTCTTGGGGTAGAGCAGGTAGTCATAGTTTGTGTCGCGGAGAGCGTCGACGGTGGACTTGGGGTGCTCGCCGCTCTTGGTCAGGACCTTGAATGCGAGGATGCTCTCGTGCGAGGGCAGGCCGCGATCGAGACTGGATATCCCCAAATCGTGCTGCCACTTCCAGTCGCCGATCTGTCTGAGGACGCGGACGCCAAACGTCGTCTGCGCGACAGTCTGGCCGCTTGACTTCTTGGCGTTCCGCTGCCTGAGCATCATCTCACGCGCTCCCAGAGCGAGGATATAGACCTCCTGAACATGGGCGGCCCGCCAGTTCTTATTGTCTTCCATGTCGACGCCTGGGTAAAGGCTCTGCAGCCGTTCTCTCAGCTTGGTTTCGGACAAAGTCCACGAGTCGGATCCCATGTCAGCGTTGGCCATGGTATGGAGTGTGATGCACCAGTACCGTGCCTCTTGTGTGTCGTAATTAGCATCTTGACCGTGGTCGGTTAACGGGGATTTGAAAGAGAACTCACACTGAGACGGGGAGAAAGAGGTCTGTAGCACGATACATGTAATATCTGAGGAGAGTCGGACCAGAGAGAGTTATGCAGTTGATATCGCTCTTCTTAATTCGGTGTTCTCGGTTTCCTTTTCCTGCCTCTTATATTTTCTTTAGCCTGCCATCTTTCTTCCCGTATTTTTGTCGTCTTTCATATGATATACTTTGCCATCTTTCTTGTTGTCTTGCTGCCAACTTTCTTATATTTCTTGCCATGCTTGTTACCGTCTTTCTTGCAAACTTTCTTGCCATCTTTCATTTTAATCTTTCTTATATTTCGACATAGCTAACCTCTCTTGAAAAAACGACAGCCGTACTTTTCCCTTGTCACGTTTCCCTGTCCTTCGTATTCCCCCAGTCTTCCTTGAATCATCCGCGTGCGCTCTCCATTTTCCCTGCCTGCCCGTGCTATCTCTGTTCGGCGCGCCACGCCCGCTTTTCCTTGCAATGCAGTCTCTTCCTTTTTAGACTTGTTCCCACACACAAATATTGCTAGGGATATCGCACATTTCTCTGTGATCCTCCCCTATGACATACGACAATTGCTCGCGTCCACATTGTACCGAACTAGGTCGCAAAGAACAGCTACGTCTTCGTCTCAGTAGCGTTAGATGAAATGCTCGATGACCATCATGACAACCGCAATCTCCGCGTCCCTTTTGGTCAGCCTAGAGCTGTTGTCGTTGATTTTCGCCGAGCACGTACAGACTGTCTTTGTGTAGAGGAGATGATCGAAGTTTGTGCCCCTGAGGCCCTCAACTGTCGAGCCTGGGTGATCACCGCTCTTGGTCAGCAGCCTGTAGGCGACGACGTCCTCATGCGAGGGCAGGCTTTGAGCGACGGAAGGCGTCCCCGAGTTGTTGCGCTGGCTCTTCCATACGTCGATCTGCTTGAGGACGCGAGCACCAAACGTCGTCTTCCCGACGTCCCGGGCGCCGCTTGATTCGTTGCCGTCCCACTGATGCAGCATCCTTTCTTCACGGGCCTCTCCCGCAAGGATATAGGTCAGGCGAACGTGGTCGACCCGCGGGTCCTCGTCGCTGATCATGTTGACGCTCGGATAGAGGCTCTTCAGCCGCTCCCTCAGCTGGGCGTCAGACAGGCTCCACGTTTCGGACTGCTCGCTGCCGTCGGGTATGGTGCCGTCGGATGCCACGACGACGCCGGACATGGTGCCGAGTGAGATGTGCTGGTACTGCGCCGCTTGTGTGTTGTTGTGAGCTCCTTGCGTGCACTTTGTTTCGAACGGGAATTTTGAAAAGAGAAAGTACTCACGCGTAGATGTGGGAGAAAGTCGGCGGCCCAGTGACATGAATGAACAAGCAAAAGAGTTGCTGTACGTAAGACAGCGATGGGATTTGATGGAACGAGAAAGTCGGAGCCGTCTCGAGATGGAGAAAACTAGACAACAGGTACAATGGAGGAGCTTGTTGTTGGAACGGTTGACCAGAGGACAAATGTGAGAGCGAAAGTAAGGGCGAACGTGCTCGGTTTACGGCTGCACACGGCTTTGCTGGGAGTTCGAGCGACCTTAATGTTTGAGAATTTTACCGAATGGGTGTTCCTTGTCTGGTCACGGCACTCTAACATTCGTTGGCAGATTTGGTAGCTGCGCCCTGTTTGTCTTTTCTGAGCGTATACAGCCGGTGTCATTTTTCTTGATGTTTAAAGGGCAGACTATTTTAGAGCAGAGTAGGCAGTCGAAAAGCATGAGAAAAAAAACGAAAGGAGACGAGAACAGATCAGCACTCACCAGCTGCTTAAACAGTTCACCGTATCTCGATTATATGGACTGATGCTGTCGAACCGGCTTCCTCTTCCTTCACCGCCCGCTGAGACGGGATCGCGAGAGAGAATGCGCGGAACTCATCGAGCAACAGCATGACCACTGAAGAAAACATCAACACTTGGCCACAGAGAACAGGGAGAGGACAGGGGGGGACAAGGGTGGCGGAGAAGCGAGAAGGGGAAAGGTGCGGCTGCAATCAATCTTTTCTGGACGCTCAAGCATTTTGACTGCACATTGCTAATGTGAGCTGATGCCGTCTCTCGTTGCTGATTATCGAGTTTCGTAGATGATATCAATTTTCCCCCCTTTCCGTCCCTCTCCCTTTACAAACCTGCACAAGCGGCCCTTTCAAGTCCCCAACTTTTCTTCTCTTCCATCTTTTTTTATCTTGGTAATTCTTTTCTCTCACTTTTTCCACACATTTCTTTCTTTGCAGCCATCCTCTCTCATTCACTATCGCGGCGAAGGGACAACCACGCGTGAAGATCGAAGAGGAGACAACCATCTGCTTTCTAATAAACGAGGTTGAGCAGACACGGCCGAGTCGCAGATCGCAGACCATGGCCATCAGCACACCGAATCGAGATGCCGGCGGGTTCTGCCCCCCGGCCGCGGTGCTCGACGCGCGCCTGCGCAGCCTCTATCCGGGCGTCGACATAGGCGGCGACAGCGAGGAAAGCGACGAGCGGGTTAGACACATCCACAAGATTCACCGCATCATTCACGCAGCTCGAGACAGATCCGAGGCACAGGAGATGGCAGGACGCTTCCGCGGCAGCTCTGTCAATGAGACGAGCTTCGGTGCCCACATCCGCAGACAGATCTGCTACTGGAAAATACTACGCGGCACTGCGAAAGAGTCAACCTTGCCCACTCACGAGCAGATTCTCGCCTGTAAGCTGCTGACCGAAGACGGCGACCACCCGGCGAAGACCGTGGCCGCACTCCGCGGCACAGAGGCCGAATACCTGCTCTACGCCAAGCTGCCGGCCTCTGCCCCGGCCCAGAACCAAAAACAGGAAAGCGACAATGCCAGCGCAGACCTGCCGTCGGCCAGTCTTGATGCTCGCTTGGCAGAGACGACGGCGGATGGCAAAGCCAGCCGGGCCGTCGAAGAGCACGCGGTCCTCTGGGAACCACGCAGGAAGACGCTAGAGGAAGATGCAGAGACTATTAGAATGGCCATTTGCAGCAGAAAATATCCGCAAAGAGCAGAGACAGCACGGCCAAGGAGGAAAACGAGGGCGAAGCGGATGATCCGAGGACCCTTTCGAGGGAAGACGAGGGAAAGGGAAGAGCGAGTAAAGAAAAGGTTCGATAGTTAGTTAGGGAAAATCCAAGTTTAGTTTTTCTTTCGCACAGCTGGCCTCTTCTCAGTCACATTCCGTTTGCACGGCTGGCGGGTGCGACGTGGTGATGCCGCCGTGGCAATTCGGCCGCCTTGAGGCCTTGCTTCCCACGTTCGAGCAGGCCTCTTCCTTTTCTCTGTGCCTTCCTGTCCTGTCATGTCGCCTGCCACCCGTGCCTTCCTCACCCGTTCGGTCCTTTATCGGGCCTGCACGACCTGTTTCTTTCCCTTCGTCCCCCCTCTCGCTTCTCTTGTCGCCCAGTCCGAAATCCGCGTACAGCAATATGCAGGAACACAGAACCGAAAAAAGAAAAAAATAAAGCATCACCAGCCGCTGTACTACGAGCAGCGACCGCCACCTGCAGTATCGACTCGTCTGCATTCTACAATGTGAATACCCGCGTGCTACCGTTTGCTGCGGCCGCAAATTGCACATTGCCCCGTGCTGCTAGATCCTCCCGAGCAGGACCTCTTGCCTGGTTAGCTGCAGTCCCTGTTGCTTCCATTTCCAGCCTCGTTTCCTAGCCTTGCTTTGTTTGCCTCACTTTCGCTTGACTTTTCCTTTCTCTACCTCGGCTCTCCTCGAGTCAGTCTTTCAGCCTCGCCTGGTCTGCAAATCATCTCGAAGCTCGTCTGGTTTGCACAGTCACCTCTTCCATCTCCTCTTCTCTTAGCTGACTCTTCTTTCATTTTCTCAGGCCATCTCATGATCTCGACTCAGAGTTGAAGTGACCACCACCTTCATCACGACATCCATCTCACTATCGTCCTACTCTCTTTAACGACAATCTCCAACATGACCGCCAACGTCGTCCGCGGCCTCTATCACTGGCCACTCCTCGCCCGCGATGTGTCCTCCTCCTCCTCCTCTTCCACCACCACCGCCGCCGCCTCCGCCCTCCCCAACCTCAACCTCAGCAACGGCTCCTGTTACGCCTCGCCCCACAGCCTCATGGACCGCCGCTTCATCCCCTGCGGCAACGCCGCCGCCCAGGTCCAGACGTGCTGCTGGGAGGGCGACGTCTGCCTCGCCGACAACGCCTGCTTCGGCATCCACGGCGGCGTCTACAACACCTACATGGCCGGCTGCACAGATTCCGGCGACTGGAACAGCAGCGATGAGGCCGTGCGCAGCGCCTGCCCCTTCAAACCGGCACCCTACGCCGCGGAGCCCTGGATCGGCCTGGCCTACTGCAACGGCTCGTCCGACCAGTGGGTCGCGTGCCCGCAGGCGTCGTCGCCGACCACGATGCAGGCCGCTGGCCCTTGCGCGTGCCCGACCGTCGTCGAGCGGCGGATCGTGGCCGTCGAGGACGGGCCCACGCTGGGGTCGTATGCGAGCCTGCCGCGCTCGTCGGGCGGGAGCGTCCTGTGGTACCCGCCGTACTCGCCGACGTACGCAGCTACGGTGACAGCGGTGGCACCCTCGTCGATATCGACGGCATCGACGACTGCGGGGACGGAGGTAACGAGCGCGATACAAACCACACCGAGCGCAGCAGGGACAATGACAACGGCACCTGCCACGGCATCCCCCTCTTCCTTCACCTCGAAAAACACGGCACTCGCCATCGGCGTCAGTGTTGGAATCGGCGGACTTGCACTATCGATGGTAGTCGGCGCGCTAGCATTCTGCCTCGTCGTGCGGCGGCGAAGACATGGAAAGAAGACGGGAGGAGAGCAGGATGGTCACGGGCAGACGGGTGGCAACGCCGCAGACCACGAAGTGGCCGTCGACGCTGAGACTGCCAACGCGGTCACCGCCAACGAAAAGATGGCATCATCTCCCACGCAGCCGTCCGTCGCCGTCTCGGAACTTGAGATGCGTCCAGCGCGGCCGTGGTCGATGCGGTCTGAGCTGGATGGGAACAGCGTGGCCAACGGAAATGGTGTTAAGAGCAGTACTGTGCGGAGCAGCGTGGGAACTCTGCTGTCGTCCCCAATGTCACCATCGCTAGAGGGGGTGATGGAGAGCTCAGCGGTGAGCAGCGTGCAGCATACGGGCAGCACAGGGCCTTTGGGAATCCAGTGGACGGGTCAGTCGACAGGGACTGGTGGTGGTCACCCGGGGGCGCCTCCGTTTGAAACCTTGGTTGAGCTAGAGGGCTGAAGTAGTTGATCTTCTCGTCTGTTTTACCATTCACATATTCTGTCATTTGTTCGTCCATGTTGACATTTGTTCCTTCTCCTTGCATGGTGATACCCTGTTTACATCACAATCCCATTTATAACAAACTGAGTTCTCCATAGTACTTTGATCCACTGCGGAACAAGCTTGGCAAGATAACGGAAAAGAAAAACAAGCACTTCTTTGTTTGTCACAAAATGAAAACCACATCTTCGAAATCAATTTGCGGGTTTTCTGGCGATTTCCAAAAAAAAAAAAAAAAATTAACTGACTGTATGTATTCGCTACTTGCAATGCATATAAATGAAAAGAAGTTAAAAAACGAAAATAGAAGCCCCGTCTAGTTAGAACGAAGCAAGAAATGCATCCCCTCTACAATCATACGTGCCCTCTCCTCCCTCGCTAGCTGCTGAACGCGACGCCCCGCTTGCCCTCGGGCGCCTCCGACGTCGGCTCGAACACGGCCTTGCTGGCCTTGCCGGCCGCCGCCGCCGCCGAGCACGTCTTGGCGCAGCCGTCGCAGCCCGACCCGGCCACCTTGGTCGTGCCGCCCGCCATCACCGCGGGGCCCGGCACCGTGTAGCTCGTCACGGCCGCGTGGATGTTGATGAGGATGCCCGGGTCGCGCGCGCTGTAGGCGCCCGGGAACTTGACCATCTGCGCCTCGGGCAGGGCCGTCGCCTTGCTGCCCGCCACCGTCAGCTGGAAGCAGCTCATGTACAGCTGGGCGCCGCCCGACTGGCCCGCCGTGTGCAGCGCGATGGCCTCGGCGCGCAGCAGGTAGTCGCCGTTGGGCAGGCCCTCGGGGATCTTGACGTCCATGCGACCGCAGCACGCGTTCAGGTCCTTGGTGCCCCAGTTGTCATTGTCGCCGGCGCCCGACGACTTGGCCGTCCAGCCGTCCTGGAAGACCTTGAACCACTGCGTGGAGCCGTCGGCCGTGGCGGCGTCGGCCACCTTGGTCATGTAGACGAGGACGGGGCCGTAGTGGGCGCCGCCGATGGCCTCGCTCTTGCAGTTGCGGTCGCCGGGCTGCTGGTGCATCTCGACGGTGACGGTGCCGCCCGCGTTGACGGCGCACTTGCCCGACACGCCGGCGCGGCCGCCGGCGTTGCAGACGACGTCGGGGCTGGTGACGCTGCTGACGGGGGTGTTGGACTTGGGGAGGCGGACGCAGGTGGAGCTGTGCAGGAGAGGGTGTTAGCGGGCACAACTATCCGGTGGGCGGGCAGCTACGAGGAACTTATCATGTCCTTTCCGTCGACCCAGAGCTGCTGGAAGAGGGCATGGCCGGCGACGGACTGGGCGGCCAGGGCCACGGCGGCGAGTACGGCGGACTTCATGGCGTGTTTAGGGTGGGAATGGCGATGGAGGTTGGAGAGGAGAGAACAACAGACAGAGAAAACGGCGAGATGCAGGGTTATATGTCTGCATGGCGGCTAGACTTGCTATGTGTATTCCCTTGTATATATTTCTCTCATCCTCCCCTTTGTCCCTATCTCAGCACTCTGTCTGTGACCTGGAAAAAAGGCACGGCAAAGTAGGGCCTGCAGCACGCGCCAGGGCGGCCGCCATCTGCGGGAGCAGATTAAACAACGAGAAAGAAAACATCCACACGAGAGCACATAGATGGCCATGGTCAGGTGGCGGCCGGCGTCGGGCTTCGGCATTTTACCAAGCAAGGTAAAGCTATACGAGTCCCGAGAAGCAAGGTTTGTTTTTGTTCCTTTGTTCGTGGCCACTCGGGTGGATGAACTGTTCTAGAATGGCAGCCCGTCTGGGGAGACGAGCGTGGGAACCCCAGACGGTCGCGATGTCTCCACACACATGGTTGCGCTCTTTTCTGTCGATTGCAGACACCTGCTCTCTCTCTATCGGAGCTTCTCTCATCGTCGTTCATTACCTGATTTGCGGTTAAATCGTTCCCAGCCAACGGGCGGCCTTCCATGGTTATTGGGCTTCCCATTCTGCCGGCCGCTCCACGTCTGCCGCCCGCGCTCTTCATTTGCGTCTGCCGTATATATTGTATATTTCCATGGAGAAAAACCATCGTCTCCGGTTTCTGTCTCGGCAGTAGCAGTTCCTGCAATAGCTGGTGCTATTGGTGCGATAATCTTGGCTCCATGCAGGCTGGTCCCCCGGGGGGAGGCAAGATGAAGACCAATTTTCTTGAGGATTTGAAACCCACGTCATGAACGCACAAGTACAATAACGAGGCACAGTGGAAGGCCTGTCGAATGAGGACCAACTGGAGGACACATACTTTTTAAATTCGGAGTTTTGGAAGTAAATATTATAAGTTTGCTTGGCCATTTTCTTTTTTTTTTGCGCATTTCTCGTCATATCATTTAGGAGCAGATATGCTTAATAGACTAGCTCCACCATAACTTGCTTCGTCCTCCCCTTGTCTCTTTTTCGAGCGACCGCAAAACACAAATGACTCTGCAAAAGTCCCAACGACATGGGTAGAAGGCTTACCACTCTTCAAGATGTAGGTATCACATGCCAAGCACTTCCACCGCCTTGCAAATGGTTAAGACGCATCTCGGGTGGTCTCCCAGAACAACCAACCTCGCAAGGTCCTCGCCGTGAACGGCTGGCCTCTGCTTTTCGGCCAACATCCACGGAGACGTGCGGCTGCCGATGTCGGGCATATACCGCCCTCCACAGCTTTCGCGGAGCTGCACTTTGGGCAGATCGACCAGCGATCGTCGAAGATATCGTCAGATCAACTCTACAATACCTGTGATACTCGGCACAGAGTACACCATCCTCTCTTTTTCCTGCGACATTTTCGTACCCCAAGACTACGGAGTAAATTAGTTCTTTGTATTGTCTACAAGGTAGCACTGACTATCTTCCATACACGATGGAACCCCAGGGAGTGGTTGCGTAATTACGAAGTACGGAGTTTTGTAGGAGGCTAGCAGACAGGGGCCTAATTGGCTATCTGGGTCAAATTTAACCTTTGAAAGCTAGATATGGCCCGGATAGCCAATAAGAAGCAGCTTTTCGTGTCTGGGATTGCTCTTTTCAGTTGAAAACACATCCCCTGTCAACCAATGTAGATAGCCTTCAACGGGAAGAAACCACCCCCGGACATTCAACTTCATCGAGAACGGTGTTGTCATTCAATTTTGTTTGTTTTCCTGTCTTTATAACATACTTTCGTCTACTGAAAAAAAAAAAAAACAGAAAAAAACCAGAAAGCAAATACGCAGCAATCCAGTTGGAACAAATGCAATAAGCAATGCTTGAAACATAAACCAAAAGAAAAAAAAGGACAATCAATAAGCTCTCAACGTCTTTGTCATCGGACCGCTCTGATAAGAACAGCATCTGACCCGGTCGGCCCTCGTCCTTGACTCCCTTATCACAGCGCGCTGCTGGCCCTTACTGTCAATCTCGGCTTCTTACCCGCCCTCGGCCGCGTCGTGTTCCGCCTCTTCCGCGGCCTGGGGGCCTCCCCCTCTTCCTCCTCGACGCTCTGCAGCGGACGGCCGCGCGTGGACGATCCCGACGATTTCGACTCTGTGTCTCCCTCTTCTTCTCTGAACGGGTTTTGCTCGGCGATTTTTTGGTACAGGAGGCGGGACGAGCGGCGGAGGGGATGGATGGGCAGTTCTCTGTCCTTGCCCTTGTTCTTGCCGCTCTCTGATTCTCCGTCCGACGGCTCTTGCTTGATCGGCACGCCGCTAGACGACTCGTCGTTCGCCGGATCTTCTTTCGGCGGCTCGTCGCTCGCCGACTCCTGCTTGGCGAACACTTCGCTCGCCGACTCTTCTTTGACCGGCGTGTCGCTCGGCGGCTCGCCCTTCACCGTCACCTCGCCCTCGGACTCGTCTTTCACCGACTCTTCCCTCTCCGACCCGTCGTCCGGCGGCGCGGCTTCCGTCGACCACGTGTCCGTCACGTCGGCGTCGTAGAATGGGAGCTCCGACAGGGGCGTCGGCGGTGGCAGCTGGAGCCCCGCGTGCGGCGGGGTGGGGACCACCTCCGAGGCCATCAGGCCGCGCACGGCCCCGCGGACGTGCCGCGGCTCGGGCCTGACAGCCGGGGCGGGCTCGGACACGGTGCGGTTGCTGTCGTCGGACGGCGGCGGGGTATCGCTGCAGCAGGACGACGAGGAGCCGCTGTCGCTGTCGTTGGACGTCGTCGTCGTCGACAAGCATAGCTCTTCGGGTGGGGGCGTGTCGCCGTGGATGGATGGGAGGGGTCTCTCCCTCAACAGACGGGGCTTCTCTTCGGCGCGGTCCTCTGCGGCACCGGGCTCTGCTTTGACGGTGACCATTGCGACGGCAGGGGGTGTAGAGATGTGGGGTGCCGTCAGGGTGCTGGATGTAGTCTGGATGCCGGGTGTAGTCTGGATGCTGGACGTAGATGTATACTGTTGATGTAGAGTGGAAATGTAGACCGTTGAATGTAGACTGTAGAATGCAAAGACGATGGTGGCGGTTGTTTACAAATGCCATTCTAAGGCATACTGGGAAGAGTGAATACCACGGCTAGGTAGGCGCAGACAAGACACAGAAGGCAGTTCCAACGCAGGTGCAGCGTTGGCGAGGCAAGCCGTTGCGGCAGCCACGTCCGGCGGCGATTGTTCTGGCGGTTGTTTCCTCTAGACGGTTCGTATTCGTGCGCCCTTTTCTCTATCGTAAATTACCTGTATAGCGACGTCCAGAAAAAAAGGTCCTTCTAACCCTTCTAAAACCTAGTGCAGCCAAGTCGTGGTGCATCCAAAAAGAAAAGAAAAAAGCCCAGAGATCACCGAAAACCCACCAAACGCCCCCCAAAATTCAAACGCCGTGGTGGCCGTATGTACCCAAAATGCCCATTGGGATGCCACTAGAAATGCCCCCGAATCCCGCTAGAAGATCACGCCCTGCCGCAGCTTGTTGCGCATCACCTGCGAGTACATCTCGGGGTTCTGGCCGCTGGCGCCGTTCCGGTACAGGAAGAGGAAGATGATGTTGACCTGGGGGGCGGAGAGTTGGCCGGTTAGCTTGGGTTGCAAAACTGGGCAAGGGAGATGGTGTGCGCAAGGCGACCGGACGCACCAACGACGAGACCACAAAGATCTCAAACATCTGCTGCAGGATGCTGCGCACGTAGTGCCGCGCGAAGCCGTGGCGCAGGCCGTGGCCGCCGCCCCGGCGCCGCTTGCTCGTCAGCGCCGTGGCCGTGAAGACGGGGTCGAGCAGCATCGTCTTGCCCATGATCAGGACGACGAGCGCGGTGATGCCGACGTGCAGGATGGGGAAGTAGGGCGGCGGCACGAAGCCGAGGGCGTCGGGCAGGAAGAGGCCCTTCTGGATCCAGTAGATGCGGTCGCCGATGTGGCCGAGGAGGCAGGCCAGGGAGGACCCGCTGGTGACGGGGCGGTGCAGCTGGCAGTACATGGCGGGCGGGCGGTGGGTGGGACGAGGGAGAGAGAGAGAGGAGTGCAGCGGGCGAGTGCAGCGGGTGCGACGGAGCGCGGAGAGAGGGATTGGGTGGTGGTGATTGCAGTCGTGGAGGTTGGTGATGGTGGTGATGGTGTCAAGAATGGCTTTTTTTCTGGTCGGCAGCGGAGAGACGAACAAAAGCTTTGTCGAATGGCTCCCTTCCGTCCCCCGGACTGTCCGCAGCGTGTCCGCAGCGTGTTTTCCGCAGCAGGGCGGAGACGTGAAACAAACACCAAGGAACCCGGCGATTGGACGAGGGGCGGATCGGCAAACAAGCGTAATATTCTGCCCTGGTAGTTCGTATATTTTATTTTATTTTTGGAGATCCCTTGGCTGCTGACGCAAGAATGCTCCCCTCCTCCTGAACAGGGGGTGTGGACTGGGCTGGGGAGGAACAGGGCTAGCCTCCGCGAAATTGCTCGCGTCTGGGGTGAAATCCTTGCATGAAGAGGAAAGGGGGAGTCGATGGGAGTCTGCATTTTTGCACGTGCGTCCGTCCGTTGGAGAACTGCGATGCTCGTTCCGGACTTGCTGTCGCGATGTCCCAGTCATCTGTCGTGATGATGAGTAAGCGCACCCGATGGTTACGTCAGGACTGAGGCGTGGCCGAGGACCACAGAAATGTCTCAGGGATTACTCCGTACAAGTAGATAGATAGCTGGCATTATTTGCTTTCTTTTCTGCTTTCTTTTTGAGTTTCTAGTGTCTTTCTGTTTTCTTTTTCTGTCTGATACTCCTCACCTTGGACGGTAACGGACGTCTTTCCTATTTGGGGGTTTGTCCGAATACGGCATCAATACTCGACGCAGCCAGCGTCGAACAGATGAACTGCCCTGCTTTAAATTGTCGAGAGCATGCCATGCATTTCCCCGCATGCCGTGGACGCCTCTTGATGCTCGCTTCGCCCGACAGCGACGAGGTCAATGGTGTGTCGTCGTGATCGCAGGCTGACACGTGATAATGCCAAGAAGCCGAGGAGCAGCTTCCCCTCACGGTTCACACACCTCACACCTCACAAAACCAGCGAGCACGAGCAGGAGCACGAGCACGCGCACGAGCTCTATCACGTGATCATTTATTCTCGTGATCGACGTAAACAAGATGTTGCCAGGACAAGACGAGGAAAACTTGAGAAAACTGTGAGAAAAATGTGAGGAATATATTGCAAACGGAGAGGCGCGTCGGGGCGGTGGCTGCTGTGTAGAGTCACGCAAGCTGTTTTTGTAAAGCCAACTTCACGAAAAATCATCGCATCACTACCCGCCAGTGCCCAGCGTCGCACCCAAGAGCCTTGCATTTTGCTTCTCGCGCCTTTTGACGGCCACGCTCACCGCAAGTGCATGCCATTTTAATATCTCTGCTCATTTACACTTGGCAAAGCCTAGCGAGTTTGGCTCTGTCAAGTCGCTCGTCAGCCGATTCTGTTCTGCTCTTGTGCTCACATCGCTGCCTAGAGCAACTTGACCACATCGTGAGAATCTCGCCGAACCTTCAGTCTCAATAGCCATTTGCTTTTATCTGATCCTTTGCCACTTGTCCCTAGAGCTAAGCTAATATTGCCTGCAGCGGTCGGATCGTATTCACGTCGCTGCCTGCCACAGCCAATACCACACCCAACATGCAGAGCTGGGGATCTCACAGCCCCAACGGCTACCACGGCCGCGCCAGCCCAAGCGTCCTGCCGCAGCCCACTCGGCTGCTTTCCGAGCTCGTCTCACCGCGGACGCCCACGCCTGCGCCAAACAGCCACCCGCGCGACGTGGCGCGCGACAGCACCGCCTACCCTGGCAGCGGCGGCAGCAACATGATCGCCGCGTGGAAGTCGTGGAGATCGCAGCAGAAGGCGCAGCAGACCACGCAGGCCCAGCCGGTCCACCCGAAGTATCCGACCGAGCAGACTTATCCCCAGCTGCAGCAGCAGCAAGCCCTGCCGGTCCGCGGCAATGATCTGACCTGGGCCGCGCAGGAGGCGCCGCGTCCCAAGAGCGCCAAGAGCGTCAACGTCTGGGGCGAGGGCAGCGAGAGTGGCAGCGAAATCACCCGTCAGAGCGGCGGCAGAGACAAGGGCAAGGCCGTTGCCGCACACGTCCGTGGCGAGATTGTCGGCGAGATTGCCGGCGAGAGTGCTGGCAGTGGTCGGGACAAGGGCAAGGCCGTCGCCGTGCAGACTCCACTCTACTACGAGAGGCTGCCGTCTCTCCCCTATGCCTACGATAGGCTGCGCCATCAGCACCAACATGTCCTACGTGATGCCAGAAGCACCGGCGTGAGCCCCAAGGCGGGTCCCAGTGGCCAGAACCCCGGCGATAGTCTCGGACAGAGTCCCGGAAAGAGCCCTGGCAGCGCGAGCCCTAATGGGTGGGTCGTCGCCGAGGAGGAGGTCCGGCGCGGCAGAAACGGGCGCGTGATTCACGAGACGCGCTTGGTGCAGTCCGCCGGAAAGCCGGTCCCGAACGAGCCTAAGAAGCCCATGACGCTAAAGAGCATGCCATCGCTCCAGACGCCATCCCCAGCCGCTGCCACGGCGGCCAGCACCCCCGTCCCAATCTCGCCGGACGTCTACAGCACCAGCGCCAATACCAGCGGCGGCGCGCCCCTCGGCAGCAGCAGCGCCTGGGGCCCCTCGCCGCAGGCGGCTCAGCTGGCAGCCCAGCAGGCGACCCGGCAGCTGTCGTTTGCTCAGCAGCAGACGACTCCCTCGGCGGCCAGCGTGTCGTCCTCTGCCTCGTCTTCCCTGTCGACCGCCGGCAGCCACAACAGCTCGCAGGTTGCGCTAGTCAAGAAGGCCGCCGTCGCGCGCTGGGTCGACGCCATGGGACGCTACGGCACACGCGACTGGGCCAACGGCACGCTGGACGAGGCATCCGGCGTGAGCAGCATCCTCCGAAACCACAACGACGGCGTCACCGAGGTCACGGCGGACCGCCAGCGCCTGCCGAGCCTGCTGCCAGAGATGATGTTCTCGCCCGCCGGCAAGTACCAGCACCCGCCGCCGCCGGCCATGGAGCCCTCGGGCGCGCTGTACCGCCTGCGGATGACCATCATGAGCAACTTTGCCGCGCAGTGCCGCGCGGCCCAGCACACGGCCGTCGAGGTGGTCGAGGACAAGGCCGTGCGGCGCGAGGGGAGCGAGACGCGCCTCGGGAGTTCTCTGGCGCCCGTGCCTGTGCCCTAGGAGGGCCAGGAGGCCCAGGAGACGACTGCGACGGCCACCGCCTCGCCAGCGCCCGCCACCACCGCCACCGCGGCGGCTCCCCTCCTCTGCCGCCAGTGCGCGCGCGCCAACGCGTTCGCCATGCGCGAGCAGCACGGGCGCATGTTCCTGGAGAGCGTGCTGCTGCCCCTCTCAGAGACGTGCAGCTACGCCGACATGGTGCTGCACGTCAACGCGAGCGTCGTGGAGCGCATCTTTGCCGAGTCGGGGCTGGACAACGCCCGTGCGTCGGGCATGGCCAGCGCCTGGGCCGACATCAAGACGAAGCCCATCTACGAGGACTACCAGGGCGCCCTGGTGCTGGCGACGCACCGGCGGCGTGTGCTGGCAGAGCGGCCGGTGGCGGCTGACGAGTACGGGTTCTATCTGGGAAAGACGAAGTAGGGGACGGTGGGGTGACCTAGGAGGAAACGAGAAGACAAGGACGCGCCGTAGGCGTTGCGAGGTTGGACTGGCCGGTGGATTTTGTTTGGTGGCGGTATCCTGTCTGCTGTGTTTTTTGTGTCTTTCTGTGGCTTCGTCAGTTTTTCCTCTGCCTTTGGCATTTGTTTGCCCCGTTTTGACGCCTGCACAACAAAAGGCGTCCACGAGGACGATGGGACACGAACATCGCACGAATGCATCTATGCTCGACAGTTTCTTTTTTTTTTTTGCTGACGCAGTGATACTATAGCCAGGATGGCTAGCTCGATGAGCAGAGTTTTATTCTATAATAAGAACGAGAGTTGCAATCAAATTCCATCAAAATTGCGCTGCAAGTAAGGCTAAGACAAGTTCGTCCCGGATCAGAGAAACATCAAACGAAGAGTGATATTCCATCTTGATCATTCAGCTCCTCGGTACGACAAGGCAATTTGATCACAAATCATGCAATGTAAAAGCGGCAAGATGACCAAAAAAATCAGTCGTATTCCGACCGTTCCCTCATTTTTTTTGTGCTTTTCTCTGTTTTCTGGTCCAACTGCTGCTTCCTGCTCCCTGCTCCTTGTCTCATCGCGATGCATCTCGTCTTTGTTCTCCTCTGGGGGGGGGGGGGGGGGGGGGGGGGGGGGGGGGGGGGGGGGGGGGGGGGTGGGGTGGGGGGGGGGGGGGGGGGGGGGGGGGGGGGGGGGGGGGGGGGGGGGGGGGGGGGGGGGGGGGGGGGGGGGGG